>JAJOOH010013428.1:0-33200 GCA_029582605.1 Solanum gracilifrons
AATTGTTGGTTAAAGTAAAGTCTAAACCATTTTCCTCGTGGGATCGATCCCAACCTACAAGTTGGGTTCTTTACTTGATAACGATCACTTATACTTCTGTAAGGAGGTGTAATTTGAGCATATCAATTACTAATAAATAGCTAAATATCAGTGGGTAGAGTAAACTATCAGTGGGTAGGGTAAACTATAAGTAAGATAGTTTTCTCTTGAACAACTATCATGAATCAAGCGATTTCTTTCGAACACCAACAAGTTTAGCAAATAAGAACAACCCACACCTTAGTTCATCCACTCTCTCAAGCTAGATAGTTATAATTGAGATTAGGATTTACCCTTCCGAGCTAAACCCATATCAACCCAATAACTACAATCATCAATTGAAAGCTTCGATTCTAAAACCATGTTTTCAAGCAGGCCCAAAATTCTATGTTCGAATTGCATTTGCAACTACAATTCATAGATTAAAATACAACTATCAATTAAATCCACTTCAATTAAGCATTAAAATCAGTAAATAACAATACACATAAGCTAATGCAGCTCATAATAACATGATCACACCTCAAGAATTGGGGTTTTAGCTAAACATCATAAAAATGTAAAAACAACTACCAACTCGATAGGCCATCATCTAGGTAAGAGTCTCCAAGCCTTTACAATGTTTTCCAAGGGTCAAATTTAAGGACCCAAAATTCTATAATAAGAACTCAAAAACTAAGAGAAAACTCTAATTCTAAAACTTGGGGATCAGGACTCTGGGAACTTCCTTTTAAATTTCAATTTATAGTTGCCTGCATTTAGGCCTGAAAGTCCACTTGGCGAAATAAGTCACGCCTCACCGAGTGGATTTATGATCCGCCGATTGCCCTCTTCCATCCCCATTTTGCATTGGCTTCAACATTTCAGGTCCTGTAACTTTGGGCGATCCAATTTGTTGTCGCGGAACTAATCGGCGATCCGCTGACTGCCCATTTCTTTCACCAACTTGGTTCTTTCCCATGGCTGGCATGCTGGAACTTTGGGCGAGCTAAAGAGACACTCGGCGGTGCACCGATGTTGTCTTGGCAATCACCAGGATTGGTTTTTCTTTACTTCTTCATATTTTTAGTTCCTTTTTGTCTGGTTGTCCTTGCCTTGCTCCTTAGCATTAATAGTTGCACATGAACACTTTAACATCAGTTTAGAGCATAAAATAGGCTTTTGAGGACACTTATACTAACTAAACAAATCGCTAAATGCGCCAAAATATCGAACTCATCAACTCTCCCAACTTAAACTTTTGCTTGTCCTCAAGTAACACTCAAGATCAGAAGTTCAATAAGGATGTCTACAATTAGTGTTGCATAAGACTTAACATAAGCGCACACTATAAGGTCCAAATTACTTATAGAATGATCAATTGCGCACTCAACGTTTCTAATTGTGACTCACCCTCATTAAGTGTACTCAAGCTCACAATGCTTGCTTCAAATGCATGTTCAAGATCAACTAAGGAATTCAAATGCCCTCACAACAAAGATGATTCCATATTCACACAAAATTTCCCAACAATTTAAAGTCCCGGAATCACATACAACTCACACACTCACAAAGATGAACACATGCATGACTTCACCAATAGGCTTGCCATTATTTTCCAATCAACATTCATTTAAGCTCATTCAAGATCACAAAGGTCTTCTCAAGGCTTGTAATGTGGTAGAGTGTAAAGATATGATCATTTAGGTTTAGTGGCTTCTACCTTCATGAAGTATGGCCTAAAAATCACTTTCTCTCCTTCTCTTTCATATTATAAACATGATCATAATCCACCCCATTATTCAACTAGACATAAATCACCGGATACCCCATTTCTTTGGCTATTTTCACAACTTTATTTCACAACTTTTTTAGTCTTTTTCTTTTCTTTCTTCTTTTTCAATCCTTTTTCTCTTTTATTTTTTCTTTTTACATGGAGGGGTTCTATCTTTTTTCAAAACAATCCATAAACAAGGGGGAATTTTTGCAAACTTCTTAACTTTCCTTCTTTTTCACCACACCCCCAACTTAGGATTTTGGCTTAAGTTAGCTATTCAAACAAACCA
Organism: Solanum gracilifrons; assembly: GCA_029582605.1. Lineage (NCBI taxonomy): Eukaryota > Viridiplantae > Streptophyta > Magnoliopsida > Solanales > Solanaceae > Solanum > Solanum gracilifrons. The sequence goes on from JAJOOH010013428.1 coordinate 2,085, forward strand.
TATTTCTTGAAAGTTATGGATGAAAGGATAAAGAGAGGTCACAATTGTTCAAGTTTCTTCCAAGAAAAGGTTAGGAGCAAAAGGGGCCAAGCAAGGTTCACACTTCTTACAAGGTTGGCCAGAAAGAGGTATGTAGCCAAATAGGCTCACTCTTAAAACTTCTTGCCTAAGATCATGTCTATTGCTTGCATCACTCAACAAACCAAACCAACGGGGCAAATTCTAGGTGTCATCATTCACAATGTTCAAGCTAATCTCACCACACAACGCATTCACACAATATCAAACAAGACTCCAAACTTTCTAGCCAGCGTGTAATGTTCATCACAAGAGACTCATTCGACAAACAGCTAGTCACAACGAGATGCTAAAAGTTCATATATTTCGTATGTAACTTCGTTTGCCTCATCGTAGCCCCATATTCATTTTGTTCGATTAAGTGCACTATCCAAGTCAGTGGTATTGACCACGACCGACACACAAATTTGCACAAGAACAACCACAATCACACACAAAAGTGGTGGCAAAATTTTAAAATTTGGTTCAAAACCATTTTCTATCAAAACAATGGGCCACAATCTAGGACCAACCGCAATACCACAACCGAGATGTATATATATAAACCAATAAGCTCAAAATCACAAAAAATACAATATTCACAAATCAACCCACAAAAGAGGTAGGTATCGACATACCCCACCACAAAAAAAAAATTACAGTTGTCCTCAAATGCAACTAACAACAGAAAAGTCTAAAAAGTAACCGAGAGGGAGGGGAAAGGTCATCCTCCCAGGATAAGCCTGGGTGAAGTCTGAATGTCCGTCGCTCTATCTGTCTGGGCATCAATTCTCGGTGTCTCAACATCCTTGGCTCTACTGTAGCCCACCATAGTAGTATCTCGAAACGATGTCTGTCTCGTAGTCTCATACATGGCACCCTCCAAGTCAACCAAGTCCTCATAAACAACCTCCTCTCTATCACCAAGCCGCTCCTCTTCCGTCTCAACCTTGGAATCAACAGTAACATCATCAACTCGAACCTTATCTCCGATCGTAGAAGTCGGAGGCACATCCAAACAAGCTGGAATATCTTCACTCAGGTCATCTAGGATCTCCATCATCCCAAATAATGAGATGAAATAAGTGGAATTTAGCTGGTCCACATCTTTTCTCAGCCCAGTAATGTCGGCCTTCAAGGCCGTCACCTCATCAATAACTCTCTATCCTCTCTGACACTCTACTCTCATTGTATGGGTATCAATCGAATATCTGACAAGTGTCAAGGCAGCAACAATAGCTCTCCCGATCATCCCTGGAATAGCAGCCTCTAGCCTGGAGGCATGCATATCGAGATATTAGACCAAATGCCTCATCTTGAATAACATCGCATGGGTGATCGGAGGCCTAGGAGTATAAGCAACAGCATATCTAGTGGGAGGGGGTGCAACAGAAGTTCCAGGAGTATCATAAAGAGTGGAGTTGGAAGTACCTGGCGGACTACTGGCCAGAGTAGGCATGGCTGCCTCTGCAGGTAGCGTATTAATATCAACCACCAGGGATATATCCATCGAGGCTGCCCTCCTCCTGTCAGCCTCATCCTGCTGATACTTAGCATCTATACATCAGATGCCGATAGAAGATGTTGGTGTAACCTCGATATCTCTCTAATCATCTCATGGAATTCTGGCCCGTCTGCACAGCTCGGTGATCAACACCGGGAATGGAAGCGACACTTGTCTATGCTTGGCTCTCATGGCTATCTCATGCTCGATAATCAGTACCAAATTTAGCCACTTCTTGGCAATGATAGACCTAAGATAGGACGCCTTTGGATGGGGGAGAATGGACTCATTCTGTGATAGCATGATATTGCTGCTGATGAACCCAAACAAATATCTAGCTACATTGAGGTCCTTCTTCTCTTTCGATTCTCCGGCCTCAATCCACCTTGGGGTGGTGTCCGAAAGCACGGGGGCAACTAACCTTTTAAATCCTCCAGAGTTTTTATCGTTATCGTAATCTGGTAGTCATGAATAAAGTCGGAGGCACGATCACATACTACATTTATATCATCGCTGCTGCATTTAACCTTCTTCCCTCGGACCACCGCGAAGTCCACTAGTTTGAGGCACTTGCCTTCTTCTACCCCTGAGGCACCAAATCACTATAGGTTGCGTAGAACTCCCAGACTTAGGTGGGAATTTATGGTCCACGGGGCTTGATGAAGATGTCAAATCTGTGAACCTAAGAGTGTCCACACTGGTGGATACCAATCCACCACACCATCTGTAGACAATCTCTTCTCCGCTAAGATGGTCTTCAATATCTCGACCTTAAACTAGTTGAGTGACCGGGGAGAAGGAGCATGAACTGGTGGAACTGGAGCCGCCGTCTGTACTAGAGGGGTCGGCTCCGGAAGCTTAGACGGATCATGACGAGATTTAGAGCGTACCTCCTTTTGCCAGGCCTATAACAACTAATCATCCTCATGCTTAGAGATAGAAGCCTGAGAATCATATTAGTCCCCCTAAATGTCTAAGCATGCCTCCTCTGGAGGCTCAACTACAGGCTCCTTGCCCTTACCCTTTCCTCCATTTGGAGGGAGCTTCTGACCTTGGAGGCAACTGCCTCCCCATTGATTACTACTCTGCATGCCCGCTTTCGGGGCGGCATGTCTCTACCAGTCAAATTGGTTCTAGCTATTCCTTTTATGCCAAAATGAGATTTGTAAAGCTAGGCGGTAAAGTAAAATCCAAATTCCATCCCCGAGCAAAGATTCCAAATGATACTAGAGTAAAAATGCAAAAAGTACAAAAGATCTAATATAGGGTGTGAGAGTACACGAGTTAAAAATTGAAAAAGATGAAGGATTTTTAAATTTTAAACTGTTTAGCCTTTAAAACCTTTTAAATCGCACTCCATTCGGCGATATAAGTCGAGCTCACCAAACCAATCGGCGACGCATCGAGTGGTAATTTGGCTGGCTGAGTTTTACAAAACTCCTATCAATTTGGGGTTTTAAACGGCGGACAAAGTCGGGCTCGCCGACTTGTTCGGCGAGTCACCAACTGAGATTTTAGCTTGCTGAGTTTTATAGAATTCCCTATCAAGCTGGGTGGTTCCAACGGCAGTCCAAGTCGTGGCTGGCCGACCTCTTCGACAATTGGCCTACTGGATTATCGGCTCGCCTAATTGCGTATTTTCCAACACTTCTCACTTTTCAACTTACAAAATCAACACTCGTTATTCCAAAACAAAATTTAAAACATCAAATGCTTAGGTTGCCTCCCAAGAAGCACCTTATTTAACGTTGTAGCATGAGGGAAATCCCAATTGAAGCTTCATTTTTGGGGTTTGCCATTGTGTCACTAGGTAACCCTCTTTTTGGTCTTGGATTTAGATGAGTTGAGATTTGACCCATTTGTGTTTCCAGCTGCTTGATAGAGACAGAGTGAGAAGTCACCGTCTGATTGAAGTTGAGATGTTCTCCTTTATCTCTTTTAAAACATTTTCTGAAGCTTCAACTTTATTAAGAATGCGTGAGAGCATATCTTCTGTACGGACATTTTTCGATTACTTGTTGTTTGAATCTCATGGGGTGGGACATACCTGTCTTTGTCACCCTCTCTTTCCTTCCAAGTAGCGTTACGATCACACCAATCTCTGTCAGGGTCTCTCCATCTCTCATCTCTATTCCAACCTGGATTTCCACCCAACCTTTGATAGTTTTGACGAAAACCTCTTCCATGGTTCGCAAGGAAGTTCACTTTTTCATTGTACAACACTTCAAAATGTGCTTCATAAGGGTTTATTCGACCAACACCCATATCATTAACACTCTTCAAGCCACAACCCATAACATTTTCCGCCAAGATATCCAGGTGGGTCATCATTTTTGCCATGTTTTGGTCTATCTCTTGATCTGCTCTTTTATCATCCTAAATGTGAGAGGAGACACTTGTCCTCATGGGTGTACCATGCTCTATTGATCTTGGTCATGCAATCAAGAAGTTTAGACACTACTTCATAGGGTTGTTGCATTATACCACCGAGAACAAGTTGATCAGCAACTCCTTTGTTCACCGAGTCAACATTCCTATAAAAGTATTGTAGCAGCACGTCGTTTTGAAGTCCGTGAGTTGGGCATTGAAGTACCAAATTCTTAAATCTCAGCCACGTCTCGTGGATTGGTTCGCCTTCCAAGTATTTGAAGCCTTGGATACTATTCCTTAGTGTCATCATTTTCGATGGTGGAAAGAATCTCACTTGGAATGTTATGGTAAGTTCATCCCAATAGTTGATGGTGTCCCTCGCTAACCATTTGGTAGCTTCACCCATAGAAGTGAATGAAAACAACCTGAGACAAACTGATTCTTGCAATATGTTCATGAATCATAATGGACCACAAACATCCACGAAGTTCCGAATATGCTCATGGGGTCTTCATGAGCCAGCCCTCCGTATAATCCTTTCATTTGGAGGAGCTGTAGCATCGTGCTAGTAATATGGAAGAAAACATTCCCCTCAACAGAAGGTAGACGTATTCCACCAACACCACCCAATTGCATTGGGTCATTTACATCATTCATATTTCCAATATCATCTTGGTAGCCCACTTGACTACAATTACTCACATTCACACTCATCTCTTCTTCCGCTAAAAATATGCAACACAAACACAAATCAAAGTAAGTCGGATTCAACTAAAACACAAAAAAGATCACAATTCAATTCAATAATAGAATTTCAAACAACACCACTCCCCGGCAGTGGTGCCACTTTGATTTAAAATGTATCAAGTACACCTCATCCGATTCTAGGTGTAAACGATTGTTAATTAGTATAAAACCCAACGAAGAGTTAGGTTTGGGTTCTTAGGTCGAACCCACATGGAGCTGTACGTGTCTAAATTCAGTTATGAAGTTATAAAGTGTCTATTTGGTTATAGGAATAGAATTTATCGAAAACATACAAATAAATCTAAGGGTGTGACAATGAATGTCAAATGGGGGAGTTTGTATTATTAACCATCAGCTACATCATATGGAAAACACAAGAAATAACAATATAAAGAGGTATTCTCGGGATGTGATCAATTATAGGCAAATTTTACTATATGGGTAATTGAAATTACTAATAAATAGCTAAATATCAGTGGTTAGGCTAAACTATAAGTAAGATAGTTTTCTCTCGAACAACTATCATGAATCAAGCGATTTCTTTCGAACATCAACAAGCTTAGAAAATAAGAACAACCCACACCTTAATTCATCCACTCTCTCGAGCTAGATAGCTAGAATTGAGATTAGGATTAAACCTTTCGAGCTAAACCCATATAAATCCAAAAACTACTATCATCAATTGAAATCTTTGATTCTAAAAACTATTTTTCAAGCAAGCCTAGAATTCTAAGTTCGATTTTCATTTGCAACAACAATTCTTAGATTAAAAGACATCAATCAATTAAATTCACTTCAATTAAGCATTGAAATTAGTAAATAACAATACCCATAACCTAATTCAGCCCATAATCACATGATCATACCCCGAGAATTGGGGTTTAAGCTAAACATCATAAAAAGGTAAAAACAACTATCAACTCGATTGACCATCAACTGGATAAGAGTCTCCAAACCATTACAATGTTTTCCAAGGGTTAAATTCAAAGACCCACTTTAAAATCCTCAAAATACTACAATAAGACACTAAAACTAAGAGAAAACTCTAATTCTAAAATTTGGGGATCAGGACTTTGTGGGAACTTCCTTTTAAATTCCAATTTATAGTTGCCTGCATTTTGGCCTAAAAGTCCACTCAGCGGATTAAGCCGCGCCTCACCGCGTGGATCGGCGATCCGCCGATTTCCCTCTTCCATCACCATTTTGCATTGGCCTTCAGCATCTCAGGTCCTGTAAATTTTAGGGATCCAATTTGTTGTCATGTAATCGATTAGCGATCCGCCAACTACCCATTTCTGTATCCAACTCGGTTCTTCCCCAGGGTTGGCATGCTGGAACTTGGGAGAGCTAAAGAGCCACTCGGAGGTGCGTTAAGTGGTCTTGGCGATCACCAGGATTGTGTTTTCTTCACTTCTTCATCTTTTTAGTTCCTTTTTGTCCGGTCATGTCCTTGCCTTTCTCCTTAACCTTCATAGCTGCAAATCAACACTTTAACATCAGTTTAGAGCATAAAATAGGTATTTGAGGACACTTATACTATCAAAACAAATCCTTGAATCAGCCAAAATCTCGGACTCATCAGTCCATATCAACCCTAAGAGTGGTAATGTAATCCCTTTAACCAATAGACTTAAATGAGTACCCTCGTTCTTCTCCTTTGCATCCATTCTAGCCGTGAATTTATCTAACCCCTCACCATATGATGCCAAAGTATTCTGAAACTTCACCATCTAGCCCCTCACAGGAAGTAATGCATTATCTATAGCCCTTTCAACAAACTTGGGCATCTCACTCTCAGCCCTAGACACCCTCACATCCGCATATCGGAAAATGTTGCCTATTTGGTATATCAGGGACATGGTAAAGGGACATCGGGACACAACTGTAGAGGTAGAAGACACAAAATATAGATGAGAAATACCTAATGGCCCCAAAAAATTAGCGGACCGAGCAACGTCAACCTCAAGGTTAGCATGGTATACCAGATGGGTTGTATCTAGTGGTGGCTGCTTCCTCTGAGCTTCATCGTATGTCAATTAATCCCCCTTAATCTTCTGAATATCACTGGAGGAGGCAGGGGTAATCCTCACATCTTTCCTCTCCTGAAAAACTTCCTCTCAGCCTCAAACAATAGTTTGGTCAAGACTTGAAAGGGAAGAGAAGTTTGCTCCTGTCATGCTCTTATCAGCATCTCATCTACAAGGATGTAAGCTACATTTATTTTTTCCCGATCAATAATTGTACCAACCAAGATAGCCTTTGGATGCTGGAGGATTGATTCATTCTAGGATGGCATGATGCTGCTACTGATGAACCCGAATAAGTACCGAGCTCTAATACTTGTATCCTTCTTTTTGATCTTTACTCCGTTACTCATCCACGTAGGTGAGATATCTTAAATAAGAGGTGTCAACCAACCATTCAAGCTATCAAGATCATACCACATACACAACGTCTACATGTCAACACGATTGTCCTTAGGTCCCAAAATATCATTAATAACACCTGCATGGAATTGCACCATCTTGCTATGGACCTCAACCTCTTCTAAAGGCTTCCAGATCGTGCCCTTTCAGTAGTTCTTTGGTATTGCCTTTGCATAGGCCTCGAATAACTCTTTCGCCCATGCAGGGACGTAAGAAGGTCATGGTATAATAAACCTTTCAAATTCATGAAATATGATGGTTTTCTATATGTTGGGGTTGTGACTCATCACTCAATTTGTGGAGAGTCATCTGTCCTTCAGTACAATCTGTTCTCTAGATGCTCTGATCCTATTCAAAACTCTTAGACCTATTACAGGGAGAACTCTAAAGGTAGATAATTGAGACTTAGGAGCATGTGGCAGTTTGTACTGGATGTCTTTCTTCTTTCTGGAAATCACCTTCTTGGGTCGCTCACCCATACATATAAAGGAGTGTCGGATGGCTTGATGTTATGTAGCCTCAGAGGGCTCATTAATGGTTATTCCAAAAATTATTTTCATAGGGGGAGGGGATTCCCTTTCAAGATCTGATCGGAGGATATAACTCCTTTGCCTTAGGTTTTGGCCATTTCCTATGAGGCACAACTATTCAGAACACAAATTGGGTGAACATTAGTTGTAATAAGTTCAAACACAAACACAATTTAAAACAAGTTTTGAGGCTCAACGATTGGAACAATGATTCTCCTAAAAGGTAAGGTGAGCTCAAATGATCTTACTAAAGTTGACATACAACAATCTAATTTCACTAAATCATAAAGGATTGAGTCATCTCAAACTCGATGATCCACCGAGTTGGTTTCGGCAGACTAAGACAAGTCCACTGAAAGTGACAATACTCAACTAAAATGAAATAGGCAAAATGACTATGTCGACTCCAACTTTGCAATCTGCCGAGTTGGTTTCGGTAAGCTTAGACAAGCCAAATAAGATAGTACCTAGGTCACACATTCAAACACAAAAGGTGAATTGGGGCTTACTCACTGATTCAATTAATCACGTTGGCAAACTATTAAAAGCTTGCCGAAAAGGTAATTTATGCCCAATGCCTATCTTTCACAAGTTCAACAACAATATGCTGCCATACCTATTACCCAATACTTGTACAATCTACCCACATGTTATTCAACATATGGTTACAAAGACTTCCCCTGAATTTCACAAAGCATTTACCATTTACTCTTACGAAAATCGTCTATATCTCTCATTGGGAAAATACAAGCCCTCGGGGCAACACTAGGTTATCAAACTTCACCTACATTCAAATTAAGCAAGAACCAACACATTCAATGACTCAATTTAAAATTTTAACATTCACAATAAATTTTAACAATTTCAAGCACTAAATCAACTATCCTAACTCATAGGAATAGTTCAATCATCAACATTTAGCAAGACCAAATAAAATCAGATAACGTAGCAACAATAATATACAAGAGCCACAATGTACATATCAAGATTAAGAAAAAATATTAATGAAATATTTGAAAACCAACCTCAGAGGAGACCACTAAGCACAAATTCTGGGGAAAAGGGTTTGGACTTGAGAAGCGAAAACCACAATGCACTCCAAGCCTGAAAAACCATGTAAATGAGGTGACACAAACAAAGAAACAAGTGTATGGGGAGTTTGGGAAGTGAAACATACCAAAAATATGTAAGGTTACTTTTTATAACTTCAAAAGACTCTTCACCTTTTTATTACAGGCGCACTTGGTGAACTGTGACAAATGTCGTTGAACGTATTTGACAAATTGTCGAAGCAACTTAAGATCGCTGAGGACGCCTTAATTAACAGTCAAACTTGATAGCCATATATCGGTGAACCCGATGCAGTTTACTTTGTATGATTGGGTGGATAATTGATTTGGTCCCTAATCACCAAAATTAATAGTACCATTTTTTCAAAATTCTTGGCTCAGGGGACGAACATGAAGAAGTCCACCTATCATTCTAGCGCATCACCGACGGGGTACTGGCATCACCTTCAGCATCCTATTCAACTTTTAGACTTCATTTCACCCTACACTCACAACACATGTAATTGAAAGTAATAAAATAAACTTAGGTTTCCTCTCAAAAGTGCCTTATTAAACGTCATGGAACGACACAGTTCATACTCATCAACAATAACTTTTGGGTTGTTGGATCCTGTCACTAGGAAAGGTTCCCTTTTTCCTTGGATTAAGATAGGTATTGATCTATCATATTTGAGTTTCTAGCTTGATATTGAATGGGAAGTAAATATTTGATTCAAAGTGGATAGGTTATTTTTCAAATCCTTCAACACCTTCTCAGACCCTTCAACCTTATTGATGGTCATTGTAAGAATATCTTCTGTTCGGTTTCCCTCTAGTCAAGATAGTTCCTTCGGTTATGGGTGATCGTGAGGTGGGATCATACCTATCTTTTTTAGATTCTCTATCTCTCCAATTGCCACCTCGATCTGTCCAACAATTTTCTCAATCGTTCTTTAAACCAAGGTTCCAACCTGATCTTGGGTAGTTAGGATGAGAACCCCCCAATTGATTTCCCATGTAATCCACCTCTTCATTATATAATGTCTCAAACTTTGCATCCTCCTGGCATTGTCCAACACTTGTACCAACTACATTCACTACTTTAAGTCCACCTCCCATGACCCGTTTAGACAGAAAGCAAGTTGAGACATCATTTTAGCCATGTTTTATCATGCGCATAATTTTTTTCCATTTTTTCCTTGCTCATGCCCCATTGTTCATAATATATTTCATCCTCTCTAGTATGTAATGCTTGGTTAAATTTTGTTATATCATCTTACAACATCGTATAAGACCTCGGAATTTTGAAAAAAATGAAAGAAAAGAAGATTTTGGGTTGCATGCTTTGTCTAAGGTTCCCATCTATAGACCATAGAATCTTCTACGAGCCATTGATGGCAACCGTAGGAAGGAGGACATTTTTTTTTTTAAAAGCAAGTTCCATTACTTCTTTTATGGTTTATCAGGACAGTCCATCATCCTATGTACAAGTCATAGATAGGTCTCATATATGAGTCTCAAACTTAGTGAAATTTTGATGATTAAATTGTTTTCTATAGTTTGTGTCTACGGTCCGTACGATGACCTACGATCCATAGATAGTTCCATCAAAGTTGGTCCAACAATAATGTCTTTTGAACTTTTCTATGGTTGACCAGTATGATCCACAAAAAGTCCTACAGACCGTGGGTCCAATCCTTTGGTCGAGTCTGTCAGTTATTATAAATGGGATTTTGGGTGTTTTCCTTGTTTTTTTAATCCTATACTACATCGTTTTTCCTTCTACCCTAAGATCTATATAAATATTTTATGCCCTAAATTACCTACTTTCAATTGATTCTCCTAAATTCCTTAAACTTGACCAAGTTCATCCTTCCCAGATTCTCTCAACCTTAGGAAGAAGAAGAAGAGCTAGGGTTCGATTCAAGTATCCTATTCACCATGTTTGTTGGGCTTTGAATAGCAAGGTATATGGGTATTCACCCATGTAGTCCTTTCCTCCATAGGGTCCCTATGGCTTCCAAATTTCTCAATTCAATTCCAAATATTTAAGTTAGGTTTCAATCCAATCTTCTAGGTTTTATTCAACTGTGATTGTTGTTAATTAAGTCTTCTAATGAATGAATCAGTATGAATATATGATATCTATATGAATGTATCTTGACCCATGTCTAAATTATGATTTTTATCTATGCATATATGATGGACTCATGAACCCATGAATTATGAATTAATGAAGATATGCATGTTTTCATGAAGTTATTATAAATGATTTGAGGATGCTTTGAAAGGAAAGTATTAATGTTATTGTGAAAGGTTTTCTCACATGTTATTATGATCATGATTGTCCAAGGTACTTCTCACAATTTTGAAATGTTTTCTAATCTATGTTGAATTATGTTTATGGAGCTATTCTATGTTTTGATCTTGATAGTTGGGCATTGGTATTGATCATTGGCTTTCCGTATGATAAATTTATGTTTAAATTTTATATATTACATTGGGATTTAGACTTATCACTCAGAGGGATTTAAGGTGGAGGCTCAAATAGGATTGTCTGTGGTAGCAACCTCTAGTCCCAAACTACGTGCCCCCATAAGATCATCTTAAATGTCATATATAGTGGATCCACTTTAGAAAAATATGATATGTATAGAGTCTACCTTTGCAAGAAGGTTCCCCTTCTTTTGGTATGAGCGATGTACTAGATTCCATGATATAGCTTTCGTGGTCTTATTATCGGTTAAAGCTAATATCCCACAAAATGATTATAGTTTCTTCAAATCTTTTCTTATGTCCTTTATGTTAATGTCTTTGATCCTATTACATTATTTACATGTTATTTATTCTTAAAGTTTTCAAATGTTTAAATAGTAGTCATGCCTTAAGTGTTTTGAGCTATTCATGCTATCATGCCTATTTTTATTCATATTTCCCCATACATTGTACATTCCATTTACTAATACATAGTTGTGCCTACATTATCTCATGAATGTAGGGTTCCACACTCCTACCTCCCATGCTCATGCCTAGTTGGCCCCATAAACTTGAAGATTGGTGAGCCCTCATGTTCCGAGGACCTATATGCCATTATTGCTTTATTTCATTTTAGTTTTTAGACTTTTTATATGATGTATGTGTTACGTGCCAATTACTTTTCTTATGATGTATTAGATGGCTTATTGAAACTTATGTTTAGACTTCCGATTTGTAAAACTCTTTTGATATATGAAATGTTTTCTTTTAAATTCTTTAAATTTTATAACCTTGTATGATGTATGCTAAGTGACTTGTGTAGGGCCTCTCGAGGTCCTATATGCCATGTTATGCTTAGGGTATACTTTGGGTCATGAAAAACATGGTATTCAGAGCACAGGGTTTAGAAATTTCCTAGGATGTCTCATAAGCCACGTTGAGTAGAGTCTTGTTTATGAGTTTAAGTGCGCCATATTTATGAATAAGAAGCTATAAGACATTTAGGAAATTCCACTTCTTTCATCACTCTAAATTCGTGCGATAAAGTTCAACTCTATATATGTCTCTCCTAATCCTTCTCCGATATTTTTCATAAAATGACCTCTCGAAGAGCATACATTAGAAGGAATGTGAATGAGAATGCGGAACAAGACTGTCCACAAGTTCTGACCGACCCTTTGGCTGAACAAGTGACTAATATAGAGTTTCGAGCTGCTTTTCATTTGTTGTCTCATGCCATGATAGCACATGCAAATCGGTATATTGTGTTCCCCGGGAACCCAAATGTGGGTACGGCGGAAACTAGAGTGAGGGACTTCACTATAACGAATTCTTTGGAGTTTCATGGTTCAAAGGGTTAGAAAGATCCTCAAGAGTTCATTGATGAGGTGTATAAAGGTTTTGATGATCATGGGAGTGACGCCGGTGGAAAATTTAAAATTTGCCACTTATGAACTTAAGGGTGGTGCTCAAGTTTGGTTTAAGCAATAGAAGGATGCGAGGGGAGTTGATGCATATCCTCTTGATTTGAAAAAAAATTAAAGTTGCTTTCCTTGATAGGTTTTTTCCCCTTGATATGAGGGAGGCAAAGGTACTTGAATTCATTAACCTTCGTCAAGGAAACATGAGTGTGACGAAGTATGTCTTGAAATTCACACAGTTTTCTAGATATGCTCCTACTTTTGTTGCCTATCCTAAGGAAAATATGAGCAAGTTTGTTTCATGAGTATAAGAAATGGTTGTTAAGGAATGGTTTACGACCATGCTCATTTAGAAAGTGGATATTTCTCTCCTAATGATTCATGATAATAAAAAATCAAAGAGAAGACACTTAAGGAAATGTTAAGGGAGGCAAAGAGGGAAGAGACAGATGATGGTAAATTTTCACATTCAAGGTCCGATGGACGTGGTCATTTCAAGTTCTGACAAAGTTTTTCAGTAAAGTATCCTCCAATGCTCGGACTTCTAAGTTCAACAAGGAAAGGTTGTTTAAACCTAAGCCTCAAGGAGGAAATAGTGGTCGAAATGGATGTTTGGTTCTCGCATGTTAAAAGTGTGGCAAGAGTAATTTGGGAAAATGGATACATATAATTGCTTTGTTTGTGGTAAAATTGGTCACTAGTTGAGAGATTGTCCGTCTAGAGTTCACAAGGGGAAGGTTGGTAGGCAATATTCGCCTGTTGTTAGGGTTTAAATGCTCCAATGAAAAACTGGTACTATGCACTTCAAACTCGACATGATCAAGAGGGATCTCCCGATGTGGTTACCAATATGTAGAAATGTTTTAACCTTGATGTTTATGCTTTGCTTCATCCCGATGTTACATTGTATTTTGTGACGCCATATGTGGCTATGTGGTTTGATGTTCTCCCAGATGAGTTGATAAATCCTTTTTATGTCTCTACTCCCATCAGTAAATTTATTGTGGCTAAGAGTGTCAATATAAATTTTCCCATCTCCTTACCCTATTGTGTCACTCATGATGATCTTATAGAGCTTGATATTTTAAATTTCGATGTTATTCTTGATATGGATTAACTCTATTGTTACAATGCTTTATTGATTGTAAAAGCTGAGTGGTCAACTTTCAATTCCCAAATGTGCCCATCCTTGAGTGCAAAAGGGGAAATTCAATGCCTAAGGGTTAGTTTCTTTCTTATCTTAAGGGTAGAAAGATTATTTTTAAGGGTTCCTTATATCATCTGGTTCATGTTAGGGATATCGATTCTAAAACCCCTATATTTGATTCGATCCATATTGTGGAACGAGTTTTCAGAACTGTTTCCCAATTATCTACCCAATGTTCCTCCCGTAAGGGAAATAGACTTCGGTATTGAACTTCTCATTTGTATGCAATCTATCTCTATTATTTTTTACCGTATGGCTCTAACAAAAATTAATGAGTTAAAAGAACAGTTGAAAGATTTGTTGGATAAGGGTTTCATACGACTGAGTATCTCTCTATAGGGGGCTCCAGTTTGTTTGTTTGAAAGAAGGATAGTTCACTTCACATATGTATTGACTACCGTCAATACAGGTAACTACTCTGGAACGCAACTCATAATTTGATTAAGGATAGCCAGGGAGTTGTGCCTTCGATAGGCGGCATGCCATCCTTTGATCGTACTTGCTGTAATTGTGGAGGCATATGAAGAGATATTGTCCCCACCCACGAGTGTTAGATTTTGTGCAATAGCAGACTAGAGCACTGGTACCCGCAAGAAATGGTAATAATTGCAGAGGACGTCCATAAGGTAGGGGAAGAGGTAATCATCGAGGTCGTGGAGGTAGAAGAAATGGTAACGTGGGCAGGGGTAACGCGCACCCAAGCAGGGAAGTTGTTCGACATGATGATACGGCTCAGTGTTACACCTTTCCGTGCAAGAATGAGGCATAGGCATCTGACGCGGTGATCACATGTACTATTCTTGTCTATGACCGGATGGCTAATGTATTATTTGATCCAAGTACCACTTATTCATATGTATCCGTGCGATCTGCCTCAGAATATGCTATGATTTGTGATATACTTGATGGCCCCATCCATGTTTCTGCCCCAGTTGGAAAGTCTTTCACAGTCACCAATATCTATCGTGCTTGTCCTATTTTGTTTAAGAGTTATTAGACTTGGGCTGATTTGGTGATTTTGGATATTACTGAATTTGATATACTCTTAGGCATGACTTGGTTGTCACCCTATTATGATGTGCTTAATTGTAATACTAAGTATGTAACTCTTGAAATTCTGCGAAGGGAAAAGTTAGAGTGGGAAGGGGTATACAAGCCTAATCAAGCAAAGATCATATCTTCCATTCGGGTTAGTAAACTAGTAGGGCAGGTTTGTTTTGCTTATTTGGCTCATATTTGGGATGTTGAGGTTGAGATTCCATCTGTTGAGTCTATTCCTGTGGTGTCAGAATTTTGAAAAGTGTGTACTAATGACTTGCCTGGTATGCCTCCGGATAGAGATATAGACTTCTGCATTGATTTAGAGCCTGTTACTTGTCCCATTTCTATCCCTCTATATCACATGGCTCCGGCAGAGTTAAGAGAGCTTAAGGCTCAAATCCAAGAGCTTCTTGATAATGAATTTATTCTTCCTAGCGCTTCTCCATGGGGTGCTCCAGTTTTGTTTGTTAAGAAAATGGATGGTAATATGAGGATATGTATACATTACCGGCAATTGAAAAGGGTCACTATTAGAAACAAGTATCCTTTGCCTTGAATAAAAGATTGTTTTGACCAATTGCAAGGTGCATCAGTTTTCTCTAATATTGATCTAAGGTCTGGCTACCGTCAGTTGAAAATTAGGACTGAGACTGTGCCCAAAATGGCATTTAGAACTCGCTATGGGCACTATGAGTTTTTTGGTTATGTCTTTTGGTTTGACCAACGTTCCTGCACCTTTCAGGAGTTTGATGAATGGGGTGTTCAAGCCATTCCTTGATTCGTTTGCTATAGTCTTTATTGATGATAGTTTGATCTATTCGAAAAGTGAGAAAGAGCATGCTGACTATCTTCGTATTGTTCTGAGTAATCTTGGGAAACAAAGGTTGTATGCTAAATTTTCCAAGTGTGAATTTTGGTTGACTTTGGTTGCATTTTTGGGAAATGTTATCTTAAAAGAAGTGGTAATGGCAGATCCTCAAAAGATTGAGGCAGTTAAGAATTGGGTTTGGCCTAGCTCTGTGACAGAAGTTAGGAGTTTTTTGGGGCTCGGTAGCTACTATTGTCGATTTGTGAAGAACTTTGCTTCTATTGCCACTCACTTGACTAATTTGACAAGAAAGGAGATACCATTTGAATGTACTGAAAAATATGAGGAGAGCTTTCAAAAGCTCAAGACTCTTTTGACAATCGGGCATATTCTAGCATTACCGGTTGAAGGTAACGATTTTATTGTTATTTCAATGCCTCACATTCTGGTTGGGGTGATGTGTTGATGTAGGATAAAATGTTATAGCATGTTGATGAGTCCACGATTTGGACTCATTTAGGGCTTAATTATAATAGATTTAGTGTCCTCGAATGCACATTTTGTCTCAATAACTGATATAAATCCTTGAATTTCAGGTATTTGAACTTAGGGACAAAGCATTGACACTATTGAGCAAAAAAGAACAAGGCAGCTGAAAGAACGAATAAAAGAAGGTATGAGGATCGCCTAAACCATTGGGAGAGTCGACGAATGGCATTGGTCTAGCCTAATGTTCCAGTGTGCCAAGCACTGAAGGAGAAAATCAAGTTGGCGATAGAAAGAAGCAGTCGGCGTGTCGCCGAACAGTTCCGCGATGAAGTGCCTTATCGCCGAAAGTTACAAAACCTCAAGGATGTTGAAGGAAAAAGTAAAAGGTGATACAAATGACCAAATGGCGGATCGCCGAGTGGATCGACGATCCCGACTAACTGCGTCGATTGAACCTTCGCAGCACAGTTTTTGACAACTATAAATACTTGTTTAGATTTTAAGCTTAGAAATCAGATTTTTTATGCAATTTAGAATTACTCAGTTTTTGGAGATTTTATAGGGAATCATCTTATTATTCAGTTTTTCAAGCTTAGAATTGAAAACTGAGTTTGAGAGAAATTTTTCCTTAGCTTGGGAGATTTTGAAAATTCCCATTTTGAAGAAGTTGGAAGTGGCTATTGAAGATTCTTCATCTTAAACATGTGTAAAGACCATATCAATCGTACCCGCTTGATGGAAACATTTTTTGGTATACATTTCTATCTCTTTACTATGTCTAGCTAAAACCCCAATTTTTGGGGTGTGATTATGTGAATATGGGTTGAATTTACTGCTGGGTATTGCTGATTGATTGTCTATTCTCTATTTAAAGGTGATTTCGTTCAGTGGTTGTGTTTGAATTTAATAAGGTTGTAGTTGCAAATACAATTTTAACTTGTTTTCGGCGTGTTCGAGAGAGAGGTTGTAAAACCAAAACTACTGAATCGATGGTCTGTGGTTATTGGGTTATCGTGGGATCATCTCGAGAGAGTAAATCCTAAACCCTCTCCCACACATTCAGCTCGAGAGAGTGAATGGAGTAAGGCGAAGACTGTGATTCGTTGCCGCTTATTGGTGTTCGAGAGAAAGTTTACCCCCACTATAGTCTAGCTTAGTTACCAATTTACAGCGATTTACTATCAATAGCAATTACCCGGTTCTTTACCTTAGCCCATAATCCTATCACATCCCAAGAATCCCGTCTCTATATTTGTATTTTCGTTTTTAGTTGTTGGTTTAGTTGATAACTAATTATAAACCCCCCTCCCCCCTTTTAATACCTGACACTTGTGTCATTCTTTAATTTATCATATTTTCTTCGTAAATGTTTATAGCTATAATTGACTTGAACACATTTATGCTTTTCTATTGATTCTCAATTATGAACCGCTCTCTTGGGACTCGACCCCAACTCACTAGTTGGGTTAAATTACTACTCACAATCATTGGCACTTGAATTGGAAGTAGTGTCCTGATCGTAAAATCAAAATGGCGCCGCTGCCGGGGAGTGGTGTCACTTGAGAATGTCTAGTTAAGTTAAAGTTTGTTCTTGTTAGTTATAGTTCTACTTTCTTAATTTTTAGTTTTGTTTTGCTTGTTTTGGTTGATAACAGGTAGTATGAGCACGAACGGCAGCAACGGCAGCCAAATTGGCCATCAAGACGATATCAGAAATCTTAACGATGTCAACGAGCCTCATGCTAATGACCCCCATCTCGTGGGAGGTATTGATGCCATTCGCTTGCCCCCGGTCGAAGGGAATACGGTGTTCCACATCACCAGTACTATGTTGCAACTCTTGCAACTAAAAGGGCTTTTCAGTGGTTTGGCTCATGAGGATCCCCATAAGCACATTAGGCCATCAAGACGATATTGGAAACCCATGGCTTGCTTGATAACGTGTTGCTGCAGTATTTTTACCGGAATCTTGACTCGATAAATAAGGGTGTTACTGACCAACTTTCTCCTGGAGGTTTGATGCAGCAACCATGTGATAGTGGCTCAGCTCTTGGATGGCATGACTACCATAAACAGGGCGTGGCATACCCATGAAGACCAGGTCTCCCCTCTCACGTTCAAGTTGACTAAGGAACATATGGAGAAGGACCAAGAGAGGAACTAGAACATGGCCAAGATCATGAAACAACTTGACATTTTATCTAAAAGTTTCATGGGAACGGGTGCTCGAAGTGTCAATGTCGTGGGTGTCGGGTGTTCTAATCCGGATGAGTCAAAGTTTGAGGCCTTGTATAATGAAGAGGTAAATTTCATAGCCAACCTAGGCGGTGGTTATCATTCAAACTACCCGACGCAGGGTGGTAACCAAGGTTGGAGTAGGTATGAAGGTTGGAAAGATCGAGATCATGAATGGAGGGACTGTAATCCAAATTGGAAGGATAAGGAGAAAGATAGGTATGTGCCTCCCGACGAGCACCAAAAGCCAAAGGATTCGGAAGGTGGTAGGTCTGAGGATATGCTCTCTCGTAACCTCAACAAAGTTGAAGGGTCATACAAGATTTTAAAAGAAATGAAAAAAGATCTGTCTACCCTTAGCCAAACCGTCACCTCCTATTCAATATCGATCAAGCAGTTAGAGACCCAAATGGGTCATTTATCATCTGATCTTAACCCGAGATAGCACGGGGGTTTGCCTAGTGATACTATGACTAACCCCAAGAATGAGATTTGAAGATGGACTTGCGTCGTACCGCGATGTTAACTAAGGCGCTGCTTGGGAGGCAACCCAAGTTTTCTTATTTGTTTTCTTTCTTTGTTTGGAATAATGGTGTATTGGTTGTGCATGTTAATGTGTGTTGGTTGTGCAGGTTAAAGCTTCACAAACTCACACATGCACATTATTCTCTATATTGTTGCATTCTTCAAGTGTTTTAGTCATTGATCTGTGCTCAGAATTTGTATTACATTGCCGCCTAGCGATTCAATCTTATCGTAACCAACATTAAAGGTTGGTCTCCCGAACCCGAGTTTGTTTTTGACATTTGAACTCTTATGCAAATGATCTTATCGTGTTGCCATGTGCTGGGCCTCTCTGATAGCATTAAAACTGTTTGAATGCCTATTTCAATTTGAAAATCTTGCCTATATTGTTTTGAATGTTGAAATCTCGTAATTTGGTGCATTGAAATAGATTAAATTTTGTGGGGTTGTGCTTGTATGTTATAGGTGTT
This sequence comes from Solanum gracilifrons, assembly GCA_029582605.1. Taxonomy (NCBI): domain Eukaryota; kingdom Viridiplantae; phylum Streptophyta; class Magnoliopsida; order Solanales; family Solanaceae; genus Solanum; species Solanum gracilifrons. Next base: position 21,439 of record JAJOOH010013428.1, read on the forward strand.
GTTTAAATGTGAGTTTTTCATGGTTTGATTTTGTTTTTGGGTTGCGGGGTTGAATTCGAGAAGTTGGGTTGAAAATAGGCACATTGGGTTATTTGGCGAGCTGGGTCGAGCTCAACTAACGACTTGGCGGTTCGCCTAATGTTCCCATCTCGCCTTTAATTTCATGCTTTATGTGTTGTTGGGTTCTGTAACTTTTGACGAGAAGTCTGTGGTCGTGAGGTGTCACGACCCAGGGGTACCCCGTAGACGTAACACGGCGTAATCAACCCCGAAGGGGTCTAATACAAACCCTTTGCATCATTAAGTAGGTAATAGAATTGAAAATACGGAACAATTTAAAACTTTGACAATCGAAGTCATATTTCATAAAAGCAATAAGCGGAAGTCTTTCTATACTCTTTGTCTCAAACCATCTAATACAACTTTAGAATAAACTCTTGGGACAAAACCAATACAATAGTCTAAGAACATAACATAAAGGTAAAACGGATGTTGTCCTCGAATCTATGAGGACTAACCAAGGTCTTTAACTCTTCTAGATCCTTGAAACCTAGCCTTCAAAGCAACTCAGGCCTCCAACCCTACATTTAGTTAGAATGTAGGAAATATGTGTTAGTATAAAATGTACCAAGTATGAAAGCTAGCACAACATCATAAGAGCATCTCAAATGGTTAGTCAACATAAGACATAAGCATAAGAGATAATAACATAGTCATACCATAAACATCGTAGTCATAGCATAATCTCCATAATAAGCTTCATATAAACATATGTCAACATAAGACATAGTTAATTAGCATAGGAGATAAGTCATAATCATATAAGAATAATTGACCCTTGGTCATCCATACCATAATAACACCATTCTCAAGTAACTTCAAAAGCATACAAGTGCAAAACAAGAATAGCAATTCATAATACCACCCAAGCGAAGTATCCCTTTTTAGTCATCTTAATGATAGTCTATGTGCATGGTTAAGTCATAAGTCTTTCTACCATAAGGAAACCATACTTCTAAGTAACCTCAAGACACACTTGTGCAATGCATGAAGGCATGCCATACTACCCTTCACACTAAGCGTAGCCTTGAAATCATCTTAGTCATATTCACCGTCCTTTTGATCTTACTAAAAGCATACTTCATATGGACAAGGGAATTACCACCTTAGTTAATCATATCTTGGAAGGCAACTATGGCAACAACCCAAGCTAAATCATACTACATAAGGGAACCCTTCACACTAGCCTCAAGTCACACTTGTGCCATGTATGTGTAGCATCCCATACTACTACCCACACTATGTGCTTCTTTAGACTATTATGAATGTTTACTAGTTGGGGACTAATCCCTCTAGTCTATTTGCCTCTATTCATATTAAGTACTTTTCTACTTAGTACTAGGAAATTCATCACACATGAATAAACACAAGATATCAATTCAAGTCTACTAAGGAGTAGCACCCTACTAGGCAAGACCAACCTAATCATCCAACTAATATGACCATACTATGCTAAGTCAAGCTACCATGGAGACATACTATCATACTAGTCCAAGCAATCCAAGGAATATCCCTCTAATAGGCTAGACCATGCGATCATCCTACGAACATAACTAGGTTAAGCTAAGCTAACTAACTTGGAAGACAAACTAACATGAAAGGCTATGCTACTCTAGGAAAGGTACAAGTGTCCTATCCTAGCTACCATGAAATTGTCCTAAACCAACTAAGTCATGCTACCCTTACAAGTGTACTAGAATACAAATGCAAGCTATCCATAAGAGAGTATCATTCTCAACCCTAAGCTATCCTTTGGAGAGTATGAGCTATCAATCCCAAGCTACCATAACTAATCTAACTCAAGCTATCCTTAAAATGCACCTTACAATGAATGTCAATACACCCTTAGGAGAGTATGGATCCTCAATCCTATGCTACCCTTAGGAGAGTATAAGTCCTCTATCCCAAAGCTACCTTGAAATGGTCATGGCCAAACCAAGTCAAGTTACTATGAATGCATCCTAACAATGCTAGGTCAAGCTACCCATAAGAGAGTATAAATCCTCAATCCTAGGATACCATGACTACTACTATCTCATGCTACCATGAAATGCATTCTACAATGCAAGTCAAGCTGTCCCTTAGGAGAGTATAAATCCTCCATCCCAAGCTATCAACCTTGGTCATATCCTACTAAGCCAAGCTATCCTTAGGAGAGTGTAAATCCTCAATCCCAAGCTATCCTATTTTGGTTTTGTTTTGCCAAGTCAAGATACACATGAAGGGATCATATATTACAACTTTAAGCTATTTTAGTCTAACATGCTTTTATTCATTTTAGGTTATTAATTCAATCGAAAATCCTTCTATGTGAGAGAATTTGAATCTTCTACCATATTCATGTCTAAGTGTATAAGAGAAAGAGAATACACAACAAGAGCACGTCATATTGACTTTACCCCAAAGCCCTAGCAATGATGTCTACAAGCCCTAATTTCAAGCTTAACTTCATTCTATCATGATCCATGTCTAAATTACAAGCTATTCAATCACATTGTTCATTAGAAGGTGATTCTAGTCATACTTGATCTTAAAGGTTCAATTCTAAATTCACAAGTCAAGATCCTTCCTATTCAATCAAGTCTAGACAATTAATTATTAGATTATCCTAACTATGATCAAATAGTATTCATAAGATTGAAATAGGAAGATCACTTTAGAACCTTCAATTTTTGCCTCTAATGGCATAAACCCACAAAGATCACATTCATTAGTTTAGATTAGGGTTTATCATAGAAATCGCATGAATTCATCATAATATCACTAAGAAAAGCTAAATCAATCATAATTGGATGTTATCCACTAGATTGGAATCACTTCCAAACCCTACCCACAATGCAAGCACAACCCTAGCTAGAATGAGGTTTTTGATTTCACAAGTGGGGGAAACTATGAGTGCTCCATGGGTGGAAGAATCTATGGATGATTAAGCTGCACATACCTTCTTCTTCTTCTTCTTCTTCTTCTTCTAGATGGATGATTTTTGGAGAGAACTTTGAGGTATTTAGCTGAATGATTTAAAGTGATTAGTTTAGGGTCTATCAACTATTTATAGGAGGTTATTTAAATACTTAACCGAACTACATTAACCCCTAATTAAATAACTAATCAATTCCTAAAACCCCTAACTAAAACTAAAACTTAAAAACTGGCAGCATTCATGAGACCCCTATCCACGGACCGTGGATGGGTCTACTGGGCGTGGTTTGGGTCCGTTATTTGGACCTGAGGCTCATATGTTGCAGGTCAACTCAGGCCTGACCTACGCCCATGACCTACATGGAGTAGGTTGATCCACTTGCCGTGAATGGCCAACCGTGGTTCACCATTTTTGACAGCCTTTGGGGACGGTTTTGGGGTCCTCCTTGAGGACCCCTCGGGTGGTCCTTGGGGAGTCATACCCAGACGTTTAATCCCTAAACATGTCATTCTAGGTACGGGGGTCATTCCTATGAGTTTTAAACCTCATACAACACTCCAAAATTCCACTACAAGACTCTACAACACACTAGTTCAACTCACTAGATTACGGGGTTTTACAATATCCCTCACTTGGGAACATTCGTCCTCGAATGACACTTTAAACACTTCATAAAGCCTAAAATCTAACTTAGCAGCCCATTATGCATGTACTATATCTAATGCACATTATCAAAGAAGAAACTTGAATTCCAATCTAAACACATACAATGCAACACAAGGGAGTAGGAACTACTTCTACCAACCCAAAATGCATCAAATCCTATATCTACTCATTTTCAAGGAGGATCTAACATCTCCTAGATAAAATATGCTCATCACACACTCGTGGAGCCTAATATGCAACTTCTCATAAAAACATCTATTCAAGGAGAAACCCTCCAACTCTAACCACTAAGGCATGGTCATAATCAATGCATGAAGTCTATATGCAAGTCTTATTCAGAAAGCATCACAACATGAGGAAACAATGCATAAAAGTTATTTCTAACAAGACCTAAGCAATTTCATGAACATGCATCACATAAGGAGATCATGGAAACATACTATTCAGACATGACTTCACATAAAACCAAATCAAGAGGAACTTATCATCTCAAGCTTGAGTGAGAGTAGAAGGAAAGGATGAGGACATCAGAACATCTCATTGTCCCTTGGCCTCCGAAGTAGCACTCTTAACCATATTCCTTACTAAAGAACACTCCGTACCAATCTATGGAACAACTTGTTCTTCTATTTCTTGACTTGCCGGTTCAAGATCTCTACCGGTACTTCTAAATTAGAGAGGTTATCCCTAAGAAACTAAAGCTCACAAGCAACCTTACTAACCCAACTCAAGATCTCACATGAGCCTAACAAACCGGGACTAAACTTCTCATACTCACCACACCTCTCAAGGTGAACATTTCTAGGAACTCTAATTCATGAACATCACTTAGATTTCACATCACCACAAAAAATGATCCTAAACCATGGTGAATTACACTTCTACTCTTCTTAGAGGAGTCTATTCACTCAACCCATCTAGGCATTACTCAAACACCCTATTCAACCAATCTATCAACATACCTCAAAACTCATCATAGCTAAGTCGGGTTCTGCCAACAACTAGACATAACCAGACAATAACCTCGCTAGATAGGCACACTATCCCCCACTTGGGAGTAAGCCTACACAAACTTTTATAAACATCATGCATACTAAAATCAACTTCAAAGGCTACCATCTCAAGTCTTACCAAGTCACATAGCCACAATTGGCATCTGAACCAACCTTTCTCCCTCGCTCCTTATAGCATAAACCCTCCTAATAGTCACATCCTAAAGACTATCTGATAAGGGATAAGAGAGATAGCTTATAGATCTATGGCACGACTTGGAGAATGAAAAAGTGAGATTTTTCCTAAGCATCCAATAGCCTCCTATTCATAAAATGTGTTGCAACTCACACCCATGAATAAGACTCTACTTAGACATGGTTTGAGACATCCTAAAATTTATCCCAAAACCTTATGCTCTGATACCAAGTTTGTCACGACCCAGGGTACCCTCTAGATGTAACATTGCGTACTCGACCCCGAAGAAGTCTAATACAAGCCCTTTGCATCATAACACAGGTAATAAAATTTAAAATATGGAACAATTTAAAACCTTTACAGTCAAAGTCATATTTCATAAAAGCAACAAGTGAAAGTCTTTCTATAATCTTTGTATCAAGCCATCCAATACAACTTTAGAATAAACTCTTGGGACGAAACCCATACAATAGTCTAAGAACATAAAGAAATCACATAGAGGTAAAGCGGATGTTGTCCTCGAATATCTGAGGACTCACCAAGGTCTTCAACTCTTCTAGATCCTTGAAACCTAGCCTCCAACCCAACTCAAGCCTCCAACCCTTCATTAGGTTAGAATGTAAGCAATATGCGTTAGTACAAAATGTACCAAGTACGAAAGCTAGCACAACATCATAAGAGCATCTCAAATGGTTAGTCAACATTAGACATAAGCATAAGAGATAATAACATAGTCATAACATAAACATCGTAGTCATAGCATAATTTCCAACATAAGCTTCATATAAACATAAGTCAACATAAGACATAGTTAATGAGCATAGGATATAAGTCAGAATCATATACGAATAATTGACCCTTGGTCATCCATACCATAATAACACCATTCTCAAGTAACTTCAAAAGCATACAAGTGCAAAGCAAGAACAGCATCCTTTAATACCACCCAAGCGAAGTATCCCTTTTTAGTCATCTTAATGATAGTCTATGTGCATGGTTAAGTCGTAAGTCTTTCTACCATAAGGGTACCATACTTCTAAGTAACCTCAAGGCAGACTTGTGCAATGCATGAAAGGCATCCCATACTACCCTTCACACTAAGCATAGCCTTGAAATCATCATAGTCATATTTATCCTCCTTTTGATCTTACTAAAAGCTTACTTCATATAGACAAGGGAATTACCACCTTAGTCAATCATATCATGGAAGGCAATTATGGCAACAACCCACGCTAAGTCATACTACATAAGGGAACCCTTCACACTAGCCTCAAGTCACACTTGTGCCATGTATGGGTAGCATTCCATACTACTACCCACACTAAATGCTTCTTTAGAGTATCATGAGTGTTCACTAGTTGGGGACTAATCCCTCTAGTCTATTTGCCTCTATTCATATAAGGTACTTTTCTACTTAGTACTAGGCAATTCATCACACATGAATGAGCACAAGACATCAATTCAAGGCTACCAAGGAATAGAACCCTACTTGGCAAGACCAAGCTAGTCATCAAACTAACATGACCTTACTATACTAAGCCAAGCTACCATAGAGACATACTATTATACTAGTCTAAGCTATCCAAGGAATAACCCTCTAATAGGCTAGACCATACTATCATCCTATTAACATAACTAGGTTAAGCTAAGCTAACTAACTTGCAAGACACACTAACATGTAAGTTCAAGCTACTCTAGGAAAGGTACAAGTGTCCTATCCTAGCTACCATGAAATAGTCCTACAACAACTAAGTCATGCTACCCTTACAAGTGTAATAGAATACAAATGCAAGCTATCCATAGGGGAGTATGATTCTCAACCCTAAGCTATCCTTAGGAGAGTATGAGTCTTCAATCCCAAGCTACCATGACTAACCTAACTAAAACTATCCTTGAAAGGCACCTTACAATGCAAGTCATGCTACCCCTAGGAGAGTATGGATACTCAATCCTAAGCTACCCTTAGGATAGTATAAGTCCTATATCCCAAAGCTACCTTGAAATGGTCTTGGCCAATCCAAATCAAGCTACCATGAATGCATCCTAACAATGCTAATTCAAGCTACCCATAGGAGAGTATAAATCCTCAATCCTAGGCTACCATGACTACTACTAACTCATGCTCCCATGACATGCATTATATAATGTAGGTCAAGCTATCTCTTAGGAGTGTATTGATCCTCCATCCCAAGCTATCAAGCTTGGTTTTATCCTACTAAACCAAGCTATCCTTAGGAGAGTGTAAATCCTCAATCCCAAGCTATCCTATCTTGGTTTTGTCTTGCCAAGTCAAGCTACACATGAATGGATCATATATTACAACTTCAAGATATTCTAGTCTAACATGCTTTGATTCATTTTAGGTTATTAAGTCAACATAGAATCCTTCTGTGTGAGAGAAATTGAATCTCCTAGCATAGTTATGTCTAAGTGTATAAGAGAAAGAGAATACACAACAAGATCACATCATACTGACTTTACCCCCAAAACCCTAACAATGATGGCTACGAGCCCTACTTTCGAGCTTAACTTCATTCTATCATGATCCATGTCTAAATTACAAGCTATTCAATCACATTGTTCATTAGTAGGTGATTCTAGTCAGACTTGAGCATAAAGGTTTAATTCTAACTTCACAAGTCAAGATCCTTCCTATTCAATCAAGTCTAGATCAATTCATTATTAGATGATCAATTTGTATTCAAGAGATTGAAAGAGGAAGATGACTTTAAAACCTTCAATTTGTGCCTCTAATGGCATAAACCCACAAATATCACATGCATTAATATAAATTAGGGTTTATCATAGAAATCACATGAATTCATCATCATATCACTAAAAAAAGCTAAATCAATCATAATTGGATGTTATCCACTAGATTGGAATCACATCCAAACCATACCCACAATGCAACCACAACCATAGCTAGAATGGGATTTTTGATTTCACAAGTGGGGCAAACTATGGGGGCTCCAGGGGTCTATCAACTAATTATAGGAGGTTGTTTAACCACCTAACCGACCAACATTAATCCCTAATTAAATAACTAATCAATTCCCAAACCCCCTAACTAAAACTAAAACTTAAAAATTGGCAGAATTCACGAGACCTCCTCCACGGACCGTGGATAGGTCTACTGGTCGTGATTTGGGTCCGTCATTTGGAACTGAGGCTCATATGTTGCAGGCCAACTCAGGCCTGACCTATGCCCATGACCTACGGGGAGTAGGTTTATCTACCTGCCGTGAATGGCCAACTGTGGTTCACCATTTTTGACAGCTTTTGGGGACTGTTTTGGACTCCTCCTCAAGGACTCCTCGGGTGGTCCTTGGGGAGTCATACCCAGATGTTTAACCCCTAAACATGTCATTCTAAGTGTGGGAGTCACTCCTATGAGTTTTAACCCTCATACAACACTCCAAAACTCCAGTATAAGACTCTACAACATACTAGATTACGGGGTATTACACGATGGCACTCGGCGACTCATCGAAGGAATTTTTGATCCCCTTTTATATGCACCCCTGAACCATTTATGCACTATAACTTTCGGCGATCTAACCCTTGCTTGCCAAAGTGATTCGGTGACTTTCCAAATGGTTCGGCGAGTCTGTCTGCAACTAATTTTCTGTGTTTTTGTTTGAATATTTTCTAAACTTTGTCTCAATATTTTGCAGACATGGCGAGGCCAAAAGTTGCTGGAAGAAACATGCTACCCCGACAGATAAGAGCACAAAATTTCAAAATAAATGAAGGAATGTCAAATTCTCCAAAGAAGGGCAGACAAAAATCTTTATCTGGAGACAAAGGCAAGGGCAAGAAGCCTAGTTCTGACAGAAAGGCCACTCTCAGAGTCCCATTTATTGCTTCATGGGCCTGAGGATTCTATGCAGCTGTGCGGAACTTTTTTGGTGGATACACGTATGGCAACTCTTGGTGGGTCTGGTACTATTGTTCCCTCTGAGGTGACTCCGAGCACTGATGCCCAAGTCCAGACTGATGCACCGGGCACTGATGCCCAGATAGATGAAGTGATTTCGTAGACAGGATCCCTTCTTTACCTCCCTCTCTATCTTACTTTCATGTTGAATTTTGGATAATTTTTTTTCATTTGAGGACAAATGCTTTTATTTGTGGTGGGGTGAGGCCCACCTTTTGTGTGACATTCGTAATTCTCGTTTTGTTTATATATTTGGTCTTTGAGCTAAATTTGTGTTATACACTGCTTTTTGTGGATATTTGAGCTTGTGGATCCTTGTTTTCAATTATAAATGATTTTTGACCCTACCAAATTTTTTTTGCCACCTCTTATATGTATTGAATTCAGCTGATCTCATGCAAATTTGAGTATCAGTTTTAATTAGTATCGATGACTTGAATAGTTCTCATAATCGAACAAAAATGAATGTGTGGTTACGATGAGGCCAAATGAAGTTGAAAAACTAATATGTGAACTCTTTGCATCTCATTGTGACTAGCCAAGTATCGAATTGAATCTCTTGTGATGAACATTGCACACTAGTGAAAGTGTGGAGTCTTGTTTGACTTTGGTGTCAATGTCTTGTGTGATGAGCTTATCATGAACCATGTGTTATGGCACCTAGAATTGTCCCCATTGGTCCGGCTGACTAAGTGATGTGAACTCTTGATATGATCTTAGGAAACTTTAAAGAGTGTCAAACAATTTGACATTATACCTCTTTTTGTGGCCTACCTTGTGAGTGTGTGAACCCCTTTGGAGCACCCTTTGAACCTTGACCTTTTCTTGGAAGAAGCTTGATAATATTGTGACCTTTGATTGATCCATTACCCATAATCCTCATGATTTGTGGTTTGTTTAAATAGCCAACTTAGGCCAAAAGCTTAAGTTGGGGGTGTACTGAAAAGAGAAGGTAAATCAAGACGTGCAAGAAAGTCCCCTTTTACCCATGTGTTGAGAAAAATGGAACCCCTCCGTGCAAAAAAAATAGAAGAATAAAATGAAAAAGAAAAAGAATGAAAGATTTATGGAATAAAGTTGTGAAAATACAAAAAGAAATGGGGTTTCCAGCAGTCCATGGAAAGTGAATAAAGGGATGACTTGTAAGCACAAATGAAAAAAATGATGAAGAAAAGGAAAGAAAGTGTTGTTCACACCACGTTTCATGAGGACTATTGACAATGAGCCTAAATGACCATACGTTTACACTCAGCCCGTTACAAGCCTTGAAAAGACCTTTTTGATCTTGAGTGAGCTGAAACAATTGTTGGTTGGAAAATACGGGCAAACCTATGGGTGAAATCATACATTATGTTCATCTTTGTGAGTGTGAGCGTTGCATTTGATTCTGGAACTTTAAATTGTTGAACCATTGTGTGTGAATATGCAATCATTCTTTGTGTGAGGGCATTTGATTTCCTTTGTTGAGTTTGTACTTGCATTTGAAGCAAGTATTGTGAGCTTGAGATTCTTTGACAAATGGTGAGCCACAATTGGAAGCATTAAGTGCACATTTGATCCTTGTATGAGTTAGTTGAGTCTTTTTGTGTGCATTTACGATTGAGTCTTGTGTAGCACTATTTGAGACATCCTTTTTGAGTTGTTGAACTTGATTTTTACTTGAGTCACAATTGGAAACATTGAGTGCACATTTGGGGGTGTTGATGAATCCACGATTTGGACTCATTTAGGGATTCGTTTTAATATATTAGTGTACTCGAATGCACATTTTGTCTCAATAACTAATGTAAATAATTGAATTTTAGGTATTTGAACTTAGGGACAAAACATGGACACTATTGAGCAGAAAGGAACAAGGCAGCTGAAAGAACGAAGAAAAGAAGGCCTGAGGATCACCTAAACCATTGGGCAAGTCGTCGAATGGCCTTGGTCTCACCTAATGTTCCAGTATGCCAAGCCCTGAAGGAGAAAATCAAGTCGGCGATAGAAATGAGAAGTCGACGAGTTGCCGAACAGTTCCGCGATGAAGTGCCATATCACCAAAAGTTACAGAACCTCAAGGATGCTGAAGGCAAAAACAAAAGGTGATACAAATCACCAAAGGGAGTATCGCCGAGTGCATCGGTGATCCCAACTAACTGCATCGACTAAATATTCGCAGCACACTTTTTGACAACTATAAATACTTGTTTAAATTTTTAGCTTAGTAATCAAATTTTGTATGAAATCATTTTAATTTTAGAATTACTCAGTTTTAGAACTTAGTTTAGGATATTTTTGGGGAATCATATTATTATTCAATTTTTGAAGATTAGAACTCAGAACTGAGTTTGAGAGACGTTTTGCCTTATCTTTGGAGATTTTGAAAATTCCCATTTTGAAGAAATTGGAAGTGGGTATTGAAGATTCTTCATCATAGATGTGTGTAAAGACCATATCAATCGTACCCACTTGATGAAAACATTTTTCGGTATCGATTTCTATCTCTTTATTATGTCTAGCTAAAACCCCAATTCTTGGGGTATGATTATGTGAATATGGGTTGAATTTACTACTCGGTATTGCTAATTGATTGTTTATTCGCTGTTTAAAGGTGATTTTGTTCAGTGGTTGCGTTTGAATTTAATGACGTTGCAGTTGCAAATACAATTTTAAATTTTTGTTTTCGGCTTGCTCGAGAGAGAGGTTGTAAAACCAAACTACTAAATCAATGGTCTGTGGTTATTGGGTTGTCGTGGGTTCAGGTCGAGAGAGTGAATCCTAAACCCTCTCCCACATATTCAGCTCAAGAGAGTGAATGGACTAAGGCGAAAGTTGTGCTTCAATGCCGCTTATTGGTGTTCGAGAGAAACCAATTTGATTTGGGGTAAATTGTTCGAGAGAAAGTTTACCCCCACTATAGTCAATCTTAGTGACAAATTTACAACGATTTACTGTCAATAGCAATTACCCTATTGTTTACCTTAGCCCATAATCCTCTCACATCCC
>JAJOOH010013429.1:0-24332 GCA_029582605.1 Solanum gracilifrons
AACTAACATAAATTTATTCAATCATATATATGATATTCAGGAATATATGAAATTAGTTCCACATATTTTTTGAACAATATACCTTTGTTTCTTGCTTAGCCATGCTATCTGAAATATCTGATTGGATTTCAGATGTTTGATAGTAAAAATCATAAGTTGTCGGATTGGGGCATCCTGTAATGAGCATGGTAGTCGATGTCCTTTTATACGTTGTTTAGCGTCCAAATTCAGTAAATAAGTCAAAGAGTTAAAAAAACAGATTCTCAAAACTCCAATTCTGATTGTTCATTTGATTATTACAATCGTTTAAAAGGACTTGAACTGCCTATAGTGACATAATGTCTAGGTCGAGTTTTAGAGTTGGTACCCAATCACAGAAAAAGACTGCAAATATTTTTGTTATTATGTCCTTAATCAGAAAAGCAATTTTGGTAGAGTACATGAATTCAAATATTAAAATGTATTAATAATGTGATTTCAATATATAAGGAGGTAAAAATAAAATTTAATATATTCAACATGTGTTGAATCTTGATTTTAACAATTTTCTTTTTTGTGAAAGGCAAAAAAAAGGAAGAGAAAAGCATTTATAATATACGAAATACTAAAATTTCAAAATTGATTGCCAAAAAAATTAAATAACAAATATGAAGTTTTAGAAAAAATAAAAATAAATTATATCCACAATTACACGTTGCTAGAAGTTTTAAAAACTAAATGAAAATAATTGTAAAACATTTCTAAAAATAGGGTGTGTAATTTATTTTTTTATGGGAAGTTATCACATTTTAAATTTTTAATTCTTTTTAAAGTCTTTTATAGAATTATTAAAATTTTGAATTGAGAAGTTAATTAGTTTTAAAAAATAAAGATCTAAAATATCACTTTTAGAAATAAATGTTTTTATTATTATTGTTGTTGTTGTTGTTGTTGTTGTTGTTGTTGTTGTTGTTGTTATTATTGTTGTTGTTGTTATTACTGTTACTACTACTACTATTATTATTATTATTACTATTACTATTACTATTATAATTTTAAACAGTTCTAAAAAAATAGGGTGTGTGATTCCTTTTTTTGTGGGAAGTTATCACATTTTTAATTTTTAATTCTTTTTAAAGTCTTTTATAGAACTATTTAAATTTTGAATTGAGAAGTTAATTAGTTTTCAAAAATAAAGATCTAGTTGTTGTTGTTGTTGTTGTTGTTATTACTACTACTATTATTATTATTACTATTACTATTACTATTACTATAATAATTTTAAACAGCTCTAAAAAAATAGGGTGTGTGATTCCTTTTTTTGTGGGAAGGTATCACATTTTTAATTTTTAATTCTTCTTAAATTCTTTTATAGAACTATTTAAATTTTAAATTGAGAAGTTAATTAGTTTTCAAAAATAAAGATCTAATTACTATTATTGTTGTTGTTGTTGTTATTACTATTACTACTACTACTATTATTATTATTGCTATTACTATTAGTATTGCTATTACTATTATAATTTTAAACAGTTCTAAAAAAATAGGGTGTGTGATTCCTTTTTTTGTGGGAAGTTATCACATTTTTAATTTTTAAAGTATTTTATAGAACTATTTAAATTTTGAATTGAGAAGTTAATTAGTTTTCAAAAATAAAGATCTAATTACTGTTGTTGTTGTTGTTGTTGCTGTTGTTGTTGTTGTTACTATTACTATTACTATTACTATTATAATTTTAAACAGTTCTAAAACAATAGGGTGTGTGATTCCTTTTTTTGTGGGAAGTTATCACATTTTTAATTTTTAATTCTTTTTAAAGTCTTTTATAGAACTATTTAAATTTTGAATTGAGAATATTAGTTTTCAAAAATAAAGATCTAAAATATAAATTTTAGAAATAAACATTTTTATTATTATTATAATTTTAAAACAGTTCTAGAAAATAGGGTCTGTGATTTTATTTTATTTTTTGTGGGAAATTATCACAATTTTATGTTTTATTTCTTTTTAAATTCTTTTATAGAATTATTTAAATTTTGAATTGAGAAGTTAAGTAGTTTTAAAAAATAAAGATCTACAATATAACTTTTAGAATTAAACGTATTCATTATTATTATTATTATCGTTATTATTATTATTATTAATATAATTATTATTATAATTATATCTATTTGTATATAATAGAAGAGAATAAAAAATATGAAGTTTTAGAAAAAATGAAAACAGATTATATCCATTAACTACACGTTGCTAAAGAAACTGTAAAAACTAAACTAATTTATTTTAAAACAATTCTAAGAAATGGGGTGTGTGATTCCTTCTTTTGTGGGAAGTTATCATATTTTTAATTTTTTATTATTTTAAATATCTTTTATAGAATTATTTAAATTTTGAATTGAGAATCTGAAGCCGTAAATAACTGTTTTATATTTAAACTTTTTAATTATCTTATCCTTCTTCAAACTAATCATTCATTGAATTTCAATGGCATCAAAGGCATATAAGAGCCCGCAGAAAATAAGCATGCGGAGGAGAATTAGGAGACCACCTTAGCCAAGAAAGCTTCGTTATAGGATAAATTGAAGGTCGGGATAGAAGTGAAAGTTGTGCTTCTTGAGAGTGAGAGCGACACATTGAAGTGAAACTTGATTCTTCACAAATACTGCAACAATGCTGAACGGATCTGAATATATTCGAGATTTTTTTTGAAAATTTTCATATTTTATCTCTTAATTCCTTCATCAGACTATTGTTTCTAGGAAGTATGTATAGCCTTCTATCTCCTAATGTGTCAGTTTATATGAAAATGTGTAGCTTCAATCATTGTATGATATCTTAACTATGATTACTACTCCTAATAAAGTAATGGAATAAGATTAGTACATAAAGTTTTCAGATTTTTTTTAATTCACTACATACTTTTCTTAATTGTTCTTTTTAATCTCCCGATTTTAAATTTCAATTTTATAGGTTTAAAGTAATTGAAAAACTTGCTACAAAGTGATTAAATGTTAAACGGAATACACATTTAGTATGATCTCGGTTGGAGCCTTACTATGTATATGCTTGGATATATTTTGAATTGAAAGTTCGTTTATATTATTTGAGGTTAAAGTAAAAAAGTTTGTACTATTATGAAGTAATTTTGACTTTATTAGAGTTTGGATTTGGATTGATAAAAAAAAATTAAATTTTTTGAGACCCTTATTTGGTGAAAAGAAATAAAATTAGTGTAATACCTTAGACTCGAGAAAATAGAAAATGCAGCTTTCCAGAATCTGGTGTCAAAACCAACGAAAACCACCGACGGACCATAGGTAGAACCATAGACCGTAGGTGGGGTCCGATGGCTCAATCCCAGACTTAGGGGAATTTCAAAATCTAAAGATGAGACCTACGGTCGTGGTCCACAGCCCGTCAATGGACCCACCGACCATAGGTGCGGTCCGTCATTGTGGTCCAAATTTTTATGGTCTCTAATCCCACCCACGCTCAACCACTAAGGTCCGTGATTGGACCTACAGACCATAGGTAAGGGTCAGTAGGCAATTAGAGGAAAATTGTTGTTGTTGGGTCAACTTCAAACGATCATATCTTTAACCACAAAATGAATTATGTGGCCCATGACCTATCAAATGAAAGATTGAATCCTCTTTCCAATACCACCGAATTTCAACAATCCTAGCTTAGAGTAAAAAGTTATGCTCGTTTTAGTGAAGCCCTTTTGGGCAGAGCATGATCGACGACTCCTAACGACGATTAGTAGGTCAAACGACGTCCCGTCAGTCACGTAGTAGGTGACACTCGTCAGATTTAAGTCAAGGTTGTTTTAGTCATTTTCCCTATGTGTTGGGCACTTAAACTACGTCGTTTGATGCCTAAACTACATTGTTTTACTCAGTTTAAGCCTAATAACTTAGTCAGACATACCTAAAATCCTAATCTCCAAAAATCGTCCAAACTAAGAGCAAAAAAGAGAAGAAAGAGGCGCCAGTTTCCCAAGAACAATTAGGAGGTTTGCTTCAAGTTTCATCCCCGAAATCGAAGGATTTCTCCGTAGATTTCGTCACCAGGTATGAGGGATTTCACTAGTAAGTCCCTTTCATCCAGTAGGTCCCTAGAATTTAGTTAGTTACTTGATTATCCATATCATATTTAGACCTAGGGTGGGTTTCTAAAACCTTGGATATTTACTGTGATTTAACTGTTGTAGTAACCTAAACCGAAATAGCTTGTGTTTTTAAAAGTTTGCTTAATTGTTTGTATGAAACTCAAACCCTAGTTGAATATATTCTCTTATTTCTCGAATTATATTTGCTAGGTCAGTTAAACAGATAATCATGCTCTAGATTTCGAATGTTACATTATTAATATATAAATGTTGCATTCTCAGATTGCGTGTCAGTATTTTGAGCTATTCAATGATTCAACATTTCAGTTAGATTTTTATCATATACATATTCAGTTGGAAGTAGACTTAGCACCGAGTTGGACTAGGGTTCAGCGTACCCTCATAGTCCCAGAACTACGTGCCCCCACAGGAGTATAAGTCCCCTCTGTTGGGCATCAGATATAGTGATCACGTCAGTCATGCCTTTATACCCCTGGCAAGGTATATTGGGTTCTCTACATGGAGCGTATACATCGGACTCCATGTTTATCTCACGTGGTTTATGTCGGTTAATAGTAGCTCCCACAGTCAGACTCCTAGTGCAGTTGACCAGGTTTTCAGTATATACTTCAGTATTCAGTGTAGCATGTCATGTTCATGATTAGCACCTTGTCATTGCTTTCAGTTTAGCTTTTTAGTGATGTTTCAGTATTTACATCCTTGCTCACTTTATGTCATTGCTCAGTTATGGTTTGCTCAGCTTATATATATTTGTTTAGCTTAGTATCTATATCCTACATACTCAGTACATTTCAAGTATTGACACATTCTCTGCGCTACATCTTTTCATGATGTAGGTTCAGGTACTTAGTATCCAGATCACGCTTAGATTGATTCTTGATCCGCATTCAGCAGCTTTAGTGGTGAGTCATCATATTCTGAGGACAATAGACATGCTTTCATTTTAGTCTTTATTTTAATTTTTCAGTTTTGTTAGAGTTAGCTGGGGGCATTTCCCAGTAACTCAACTCAGTTAGAGGCTTTTCTGACAGAGTAGTAGAATCAGCTTGAGTTGTTAAGTTTATCGTTTAGTTATTACTAAACTCTTAGTATGTTTTAAATATTCAGACTAGTTGGGGTTTTCTCCATCTTTAGTAATCCATTGTTTTAGCTTCCGCATAGTACATGTTTTATTCAGTTATTCTTAGTATGTTTCATATATGCTAGACACAGGGTTAGTTTAGGGTCATTCGTGATCCTAGGTCCCGTGTTACATCAAGGGTGTAGCCTTGGGGTTTGACAAATTTGGTATCAGCGTATTAGTTTCAAGAGTCCTAGGATGTCTGAAAGTCGCACTAGGTAGAGTCTCTTTCATAGGTGTGTAGTGCACCACATCTATGAGAGGGAGGCTACAAAGTGTTTTAAGAAATATTCACTTCTTTTGTTATTCTTATTGTGCGTGGGTATGATCCAACTTCTCCTTTCTAATCCGTTATTATGCGTTTCAGATCATGCCTCCTCTTAGAACTAACGCACAAAATGGTAATGCAGTACCTCCAGTCCTGAGCCATATAACGACCCGAAAAACTAGTAAGTGAAACTAGAGCCTAACGAGTTTTGTTTTGAGTTTGACATGAGGTTTTGAGTTGTTAAATGATGTCCCGAGCTTCAATTGAGGGGTTTAGGGGTTAAACGTCAAGGAACTAATCCCCAAGGTCCAACCAAGGGGTCCTTTAGGAGGACCCTAAAGCCTAACCCCCAAGACCTCAAGAAACCAAAAGGCTGTCAAAAATATGGCGACTCACAGATGAGACCTACGCCCCGTAGGTCCATCCACACCTCGTGGATGGCCTTCGTGGGTCAAGGTATGAAATGGTGACCCTCAGACCCAAACCACGGACCTATAGGATGGGGCGTGAGCCCACCTATGGTCTGTAGGTCATGGGTCGTAGGTCACTACTAGTGAGCTGTCTAATCTCGGCCAATTTAGGGGTTAAGTGGTAAATTTCTTTTTTAGTTAGTTGAGTTAATAGACGATTATTATTGATTAATTAAAGTATTTTAAAGGTTTTAAAAGTATTAAAGCACCTTTTCCAAATGATTATTTCAAAATACTCCAAAGTTAGAAACTACCTCTCCAAATATTCTCTCTCTAGAAACCACCATTGGAGGTGAAGGATTCAAGCTTTCAAGCTCAATATCTCACCATTCTCACTCAAGTTTTGTGGAGTTCTTCCCAAAAAGGTATGGTAGTCTTAATCCTTGATTAGGTTTCAT
Source organism: Solanum gracilifrons (assembly GCA_029582605.1). NCBI lineage: Eukaryota > Viridiplantae > Streptophyta > Magnoliopsida > Solanales > Solanaceae > Solanum > Solanum gracilifrons. The sequence goes on from JAJOOH010013429.1 coordinate 6,368, forward strand.
TCAAGGTGCCCCTTCAAAGATGATTTCAAGTATTCAAAATCCCACAAAAACCTAGGGTTTTCAATCTATGAATAGGTTCAATTCCAAAACTTTTTCAAAGGTTCATATATAATGAATTATAAATATATTGTTGAATTAATGATGAATTATGGTGAATTTCTTTTATGAACCCATGTTTCCCCCAAAATCCGAAGTTGTGAATTGAGATTGGGAATTGATTGATAATGAAAGTATGTTGAATTACTTATGTTTATATTGAATTAGTTATTGAATCATGTTAACTCCCTTATCTAATGTAGTATTCTAGATGTTTGAGTTGATATTGATTCATAGCCTTGGAAGGCAATTTCATGAAGGATTTATGTATGTTTATGATGTGATGTATATGTGTGTGATCTCAAAAAAAGTATTATGATCATGTTTAGAATGTAATTGTGTTATGATTGAAAGTATATTCTCATTAACACTTATGAATTATGATGATAGAATGTTAAGGGTTTCTATAATGTGAGGCTACATCTTGAAATGGTAGGTTTAAGGCATCCTTTTCTTGTATTGATGAATGTGACCTTGAATGTTGTATATTGAATTGGTAGGCTTAGGCATCTTTTTTTTTTGTATTGATGAATGTGATCTTGAATTGGTAGGCTTAGGCATCCTCTTCTTTTGTAATGAATGTGCCTTAACTTAATAAGCATGGAATCGGTAGACCTAATGTTGGTTGCCCTTTCATAAAATGACTAATGAAGTATTGTAAGACTTGGTCTTGAATCGATAGACCTAATTAGCCCTTCTATAAATGAATGATGAAGTATTCTAGGCTATATCTTGAACCGGTAGACCTAATGTTGGTATCCCTTCAAGATGAGTCTAGAAACTAATGTGATGATAAACCTTGAACTGTAGACCTAATGTTGTTTGCCCTCTAATGTGTGAAATGATGAACCTTGTATCGGTAGACCTAATGGCGGTGACCCTTGTTGAGGATTCATTGAGCTATCCATGTAATATACCTTGATTCGGTAGACCTAATGGTGGTGGCCCTTTCTTGTGTTATGTACTTTGGGTCAGTAGACCTAATGTTGGTGGCCCTCTCAAGTACAATAATGTTAATGTGAATGAACTACTCTATGGGAATGGAGGCTAAGCACCGAGTGGATATGGTAAGATGGAAACTCTCCCCGTGTTAGGCCGGGTTCCAATGAACATCTTCCTATCCCATAACTATGTGCCCACATAGGATATTAGCTAGGGGATCCACTTAAGCTAAAATGTTACCGGTTCTACCTTAGGCAAGTAGACCAACCCTTACGATGTGGGACAGTACATCAAATTCCATTTTAGCTCACATGGTCTATTTTGGTTAAACGCTTATTCCCATCATGTGAGATGTGCACTATGGTTTCTTGAGAAATTCTATGAAGTGTGGGTGGTAGTATAGGATGTCATCCATATATTGCACGAGTAGGCTTTGAGAGGGCTATGGTGAGTTATCTAATGCCTTAATAACTAATGAATGAAACTGCTTTAAATGAAACTAATGAAGAATGTTGACCTATATGCCTAATGTGATGATGCATGCTTTACTTGGATGGTATGATGAGTTACTTCCTTGTCATGACCTATGAAATGTTTATGTTCCTTATGTATGAGTATGGTCTAAATAGGGAGAAGAAGAATGGTCAGTTCACTTCTGGTGGCCTTAATGTTGCACTTAGTATGGATGGTGGTATGGGACGCTATTCATACATTGCACAAAGTATAGCTTGGGGTTACCTAAGGTGAAAGATTAATGTGTTGAAATGGCTTATATCTTGATTATGTTTTAATGTGATGAAATGGCTTGTATGTTGATTATGCTTGTATATTATGCCTTTTATGCAAAAGTTCATTAAGTTTTCTCAAATTGGCATAATGCATGGTTTTCAAACCAAATGTCCATTTTAAAGCATGATTTTTGCATGGCTATCATACTTGGTACATTATTTGTGCTAACCCATAGTTTTTCATTATCTACCAAAGTGTAGGGTTTGGAGATTTGATGTCCTATATTTGGAAGATGGGTTTCTAAGGTGCAAGGAGATGAATATTTTGTGAATCGTCATAGTTTCGAGGACGAACCCATTATTTCCCTTTATGTCTTTTACATTATATTTAGAGCTTTTGTTTGGGCTATGTCCAAAAGTTTTATTCAAAGTGTTGTAGATGGTTTGAGTTAAAGTGTAGAAAACTTCTGCTTGCTTTTATGAAAATGATTTCGATTGTAAAGAAAAGTTTTAAATTATGTACTATTTTCCTATGCTCTTATGTTCATGAATGTTATGAGGCTTGTAGGAGACTTTTCAGAGTCTTGTACGCCGTGTCACTTTCGGGGTGTAGGCTCGGGTCGTGACAAACATGGTATCAACACAAGGTTTTTGGGATGGTTTTAGTATGTCTCAAACCACATCTAGTAGAGTTTTGTTCATAGGGTGAAGCGCACCATATTTATGAATAAAAGGCTATTGGATGTTAGGAAATTCTCACTTCTTCATTCTTCAAGTCGTGCCATAGATTTTAACTCTATAAATTCTCTCTCATATTCCTTATTTGATGGTCTTTAGGATATGACCACTTGAAGGGCTTACGCTAGAAAGAGTGAGGGAGAAAGGTTGGTTGTGATGCCACTTATGGCTATGTAACTTGTTAGATCTGAGGTGATAGATTGTGATGTTGTCTTTAGTATAAATGAGTTGCATTATGGTTATGTCTAGTTGAGGGTAGAACCTGACTTAGTCATGATGTGTTTAGAGGTATGCTGAAAGAAATAATGTTTAAAAGAATTTGTATAAGCTTGCTCACAAGGGGGAGAAAATGTGCTTAGATAGCATGGTCGTGGAGTATCCTTGTTGTTCACGATTGAGGTTGACTTGAATTTTCACCTTGAGTGGTGTTAGTAAGATTGTTTTTGAGCAAGAGTTGCTTAATGAGAATCTCCCTAGTTTAGAAGTACCGGTTGGGATCTTAAACTGGAAAGTTAAGAAATAGAATGGTAAAAATGTTTAATCCATGATAAATGTTGAGGGGTGGTGTCCTAGCAAGGCACCGGTATGTTGATCGTTCCTTATACTTGTGAATGTTGTATTAGGGTCCCTATGCTATTTAATGTTAACCTTAGTATGGGTTTACTCTTAAGGGGGAGATGGCAGGTTGAATAGTAAGGTTATTGAGAGTTCTGATATCCTTACCTCTTTCCTTCTATTCCTATTCAAGCTTGAGACCAAGAAGTCCTTATAGCTTGTTTCATGTTTTGGAGTTATGTGTGACTATATGTTTCCATGGTTTCCTTATGTTATGCATGTTCTTGATGAATTTATGCTTAAATGAGAAAATATTTATTTTTGAATTATGTTCCTCATGTTGACGTGCTTTTAGTATGAGTTGCCTATATGCTTCATGAGCTGAATAGTTCAACATGCCTAAATATGCTTTTAGGAGAAATTGAATAATGTGCTTAATGATGTTATGATGAGCATGATTTGAGTTGGAGAAGGTAATTCCTCCAATGAAATGAAGAATGTTGAAGTCATGATGCATAATGAGTTTGTAGATGGAGTTCCTACTTTCTTGTGTTGCATTGAGTATGTTTGAAAAGGAGTTGACGTTTCCGCTTAGTTTTATGCAATGTTTATGAAGTTGCATGCATGATGGGCTACAAGTCATGAGTCGTTATCCCTTAAAGTGTTTAAAGTGTTATTCAAGGATGAATGTTCCTAAGAGGGAGATAATGTAACGACCCGAAAAGCTAGTAAGTGAAACTAGAGACTAACGAGTTTTGTTTTTTGTTTGACATGAGGTTTTGAGTTATTAATTGATGTCTCGAGCTTAGGTTGAGGGATTTAGCTATTAAACGTCAAGGTACGACTCCCCAAGGACCAACCAACGGGTCCTTGAGGAGGACCCTAAAGTCTAACCCCCAAGACTCCAAGAAACCAAAAAACTGTAAAAAAAAATATGGTGAATCGCGGATGGGACCTATGCCCCGTAGGTCAATCCAGGCCCAATGGATGGCCTCCGTGGGTCAAGGTCCCAAATGGTGACCCTCTGACCGAAAACACGGACGTACAGGACAAGGCGTAAACCCACCTATGGTGCGTTGGTCTAGGGTCGTAGGCCACCACTAGTGAGCTGTCTGATCTCGTCCAATTTAGGGGTGAAGTGGTAAATTCCTTTTTTATTTAGTTGAGTTAATGGACTGTTATTATTGATTAATTAAAGCATTTTAAGGGTTTTAAAAGTATTAAAACACCTTTTCCAATTGATTATTTCAAAACACTCCAAAGTTAGAAACTACCTCTCCAAATATTCTCTCTCTAGAGACCACCATTGGAGGTGAAGGATTCAAGCTTTCAAGCTCAAGATCTCACCATTCTCACTCAAGTTTTGTGGATTTCTTCCATAAAAGGTATGGTAGTCTTCATCCTTGATTAAGTTTCATTCAAGGTGCCCCTTCAAAGATGATTTCAAGTATTCAAAATCCCCCAAAATCATAGGGTTTTCAATCTATGCATGGGCTCAATTCCAAAACATTTTCAAAGGTTGATATATGATGAATTATGAATGTATTGTTGAATTAATGATGAATGATGGTGAATTTCTCTTATGAACCCATGTTTTCCCCAAAATCATAAGTTGTGAATTGAGATTGGGAATTGATTGATCATGAAAGTATGTTGAATTGTTTATGTTTATATTAAATTAGTTATTGAATCATGTTAACTCCCTTATCTAATGTAGTATTCTAGATGTTTGAGTTGATATTGATTCATAGCCTTGGAATGCAATTTCATGAAGGATTTATGTATGTTTATGATGTGATGTATATGTGAGTGATCTCAAAGAAAGTATTATGATCATGTTTAGAATGTATTTGTGTTATGATTGAAAGTATATTCTCATTAACACTCATGAATGATGATGATGATGATAGAATGTGAAGGGTTTCTATAATGTGAGATTACGTCTTGAATTAGTAGGCGTAAGGCATCCTTTTCTTGTATTGATGAATGTGACCTTGAATGTTGTATCTTGAATTGGTAGGCTTAGGCATCCTCTTCTTGTGTAATGAATGTTCCTTGACTTAATGAACATGGAATCGGTAGACCTAATGCGGGTAGCCCTTTAATAACAGGACTAATGAAATATTGTAAGACTTGGTCTTGAATCGGTAAACCTAATGTTTGTAGCCCTTTCCTGAGGAGTCTATGAATGAATGTAATGTGAAAGCTTGAATCGGTAGACCTAATGTTGGTAGACCTTTCATAAATGAATAATGAAGTATTCTACTCTATGTCTTGAACCGGTAGACCTAATGTTGGTAGCCCTTAATAAAGAGTCTAGAAACTAATGTAATGATAAACCTTGAATCGGTAGACCTAATGTCCGTAGCCCTTTCATGTGTGAAATGATGAACCTTGTATCGGTAGACCTAATGGTGGTGGCCCTTTCTTGTGTAATGTACTTTGGGTCGGTAGACCTAATGTTGGTGGCCCTCTCAAGTACAATAATGTGAATGTGAATGAACTACTCTATGGGAATTGAGGCTAAGCACCGAGTGGATATGGTAAGATGGAAACTCTCCCCATTTTAGGCCGGGTTCCAATGAATATCTTCTTATCCCATAATTATGTTCCCACATAGGATATTATTTAGTGGATCCACGTAAGCTAAAATGTTACCATTTCTACCTTAGGCAAGTAGACCAACCCTTACGTTGTGGGATAGTACATCAGATACCATGTAAGCTCACATGGTCTATGTTGGTTAAACTCTTAATCCCATCATGTGAGATATGCATTATGGTTTCTTGAGAAATTCTTTGAAGTATGGGTGGTAGTATGGAATGCCATCCATGCATTGCACGAGTAGGCTTTGAGAGGGCTATGGTGAGTTCTCTAATGTCTTAATGACTAATGAATGATAGTGCTTTAAATGAAACTAATGAAGATTGTTGACTTATATGCTTAATGTGATGATGCATGCTTTACTTGGATGGTATTATGAGTTACTTCCTTGTCATGACCTATGAAATGTTTATGTTCCTTATGTATGAGTATGGTCTAAAGAGGGAGAGAAAGAATGGTAAGTTCACTTTTGGTGGCCTTAATGTGGTACTTAGTATGGATGGTGGTATGGGACGCTATTTATACAGTTCACAAAGTATAGCTTGGGGTTACCTAAGGTGAAAGCTTAATGTGATGAAATGGCTTATATGTTGATTATATTCTAATGTGATGAAATGGCTTGTATGTTGATTATGCTTGTATCTTATGCCTTTTATGCAAAAGTTCATGAAGTTTTCTCAAATTGGCATAATGTATGGTTTTCAAACTAAATGTCCATTTTAAGGCATGATTTTTGCATGGCTATCATACTTAGTACATTATTTGTGCTAACCCATATATCTTGATTTTCTACCTAAGTGTAGGGTTTAGCGATTTGATGTCCTATACTTAGAAGATAGGTTTTTATGGTGCAAGGAGATGAAGATTAGATGAGACCTCATAGTTTTGAGGACGAACCCATTATTTCCCTTTATGTCTTTTACTTTATGTTTAGAGCTTTTGTATGGGCTATGTCCCAAAGTTTTATTCAAAGTGTTGTTGATGGTTTGAGACAAAGTATAGAAAGTTTTCTGCTTGCTTTTATGAAAATGATTTCGGTTGCAAAGAAAAGTTTTAAATTCCGCACTATTTTCCTATGCTCTTATGTTCATGAATATTATGAGACTTGTATGAGACTTTTCATAGTCTTGTACGCCATGTCACTTCCGAGGTGTAGGCTCGGGTCGTGAGAAGCCATGAGGTTAAAAATGCAGAATTTCGGAATGGGATCCAGCTGTTAGCTCAGAATGTGGCCAATCAGAACAATTAGCAGGTCCCAGTTCCTATTAACACAAATGGTGGATCAGCTGCAGCTAGGTTTTGAGTCTTTGTTTGGATGAATCTGCCTGAGTTTCTAAGGTTGAAGGTTGGTGAGGACCCACATAACATCATTGATAAGGTTAAGAAAATTCTTGGAGTAATGCAAGTGACTGGAATTGAGAGTGTTGAGTTTGCATCCTATCAACTAAAGGATGTGGCTCATATATGGTTCACTCAGTGAAAAGATAACATGAGTGCAGATACAGCTCTTGTGGCTTTGGATTGTTTTACTCGAGCTTTCTTAGATAGGTTCTTCCCAAGGGAATTCAAAAGAAGCTAAGGCACAAGATTTTATGAACTTGAAGCAGGGTTCTATGTCGGTCCATGAGTATGGGCTGAAGTTCACCCAGCTCTCCAGGTATGCTTTACACAAGGTTGCTGATCCAAGGGCACGAATGAGTAAGTTCTTGTTTGGGGTATCCGATCTGGTGAAGACTAATTAACGCTCAACTACACCTCATATGATATTAGGTGTAGGCGATCGTAATCTAGTATAAACCCAACAAGTGAGTTGGGGTCGATCCTACAAGGAGCGGTACGATTTTGAATTCAATTATGAAGTTATAAACGCGATTTAAATGGTTGTAGGAATAGAAATTATCATAAACTCTTAATTAAATCAAAAGGTTGACATAACTGTCAGGTGGGGGATTTTTATATCAGTCAGCAATCATAAAACTCAACAAGAGTAATCAAATGAGTAAGAGGTACTTGGAGGAATGACCGACCAATTGCCAATTCTTGTTAAATGGGTGCTAGATGATTACTAAAAGTTACTAAATCTTCATGGGTAGGATGGACCTTAGATGAGATAATTTTCTCTCAAACAACTACCTCGCTTCAATTGAGTTCTTTCGAACCTCAACAGGCTAAATACAAAAACCAACCCACAACCTCACTACATCTACTCTCTCGAGCTAGATAGGTAGAACGGGACTTAGGATTCACTGTCTCGAACTAAACCTACAATAGCCCAATCACTATGAATGCTAATTTATCACATTGGTTTTACACCTCTGTCTCAAGCAAGAGTAAAACACTAAACCACATTGAGATAAACATTCAATACAACAATTTAACAACAACAATAAATCAGACCTACTTCGAATTAGCACTACAATCAATAATTTCTAACACCCACTCAGCTAAATTAAGCAATTAATCACATGGTCAAACCCCTAAGGATGGGGTTTTATCTAGTTATCATAAAAAGTGAAAATTCAATACCTATTACATGCTCCATAACTGGGTATTGATTTCCAAAAGCTTAAAATGAATAATATTTCTTCAATTACAACACCCAACTCGAAATCTACTTGGAAATTGCTTCAAACCAACAAGTACAGTGTTTTTGTTCTAAATCTCTGTTTTCACAATGTTTAGATCCCTTCTCTCTCTTCAAAATTTCAACTTATACTGTTCCAAAATTTGGCCTTTTTGGGGCCGATTGGCGAGGAAAGTCGGGCTTCGTTGACCAGTCAGTGACTCGCTAATTGCCCCTATCTATTGCCTTCTTGTTTCATGTTTCATCCAATATTCACTGTAACTTTAGGCGGTCTATATCGGGATCGCCGATCGATTTCGCGATGCGCCCTTTGTTCCTTTGGATCGCCAATTTGCTTGCATCTTCACTGCTCATTCTGTGACTTTCGGTGGTCTAACCTCTCTTCGCCGATCCATTTGACGATTCGCCAATATGGAACACCGTTCGCCCAAATTTCTCTCATCTCAGAAATGGTGTACTGTAAAATTGGGCGGGATAAAGAGCTACTCGGCCAACCACCGAGTGGTCTTGGCGATCACCAGGATCGCTTTTCTCCACTTCTTCTGCTTGTTAGTTACTTTTTGTCCGATAGTGTCCTTACATTGCTCCTTAGTCTGTAATATTGCAAATCAACACTCTAACATCAGTTTAGAGCATAAATTGGGTATTTGAGGACACTTATCGTATCATAACTGAGCCCTAACTGAGTCAAAATCTCAGACTCATCAAAGACTAAGTGCAGGAATGTTATGCATCTAGGGGATATGGATATCTCCAGATTAATAACTCATGCTCAGTGGGTCGAGGGAGATAAACTTAGGGAATTAACTAACGATAACAAAAAGGTCTAGACAGGGAATTATGAGTACTCACAGCAAAAGTCGATCAGTAGAAATCGCTCGCAGTTTCACTAGAGGTCTACAGCCCCAGCACCTTCATCAGCTAGTGGTCAATCCCCTAGGTTTCGACAAGATCGATAAAAAAGGTTGGGCATCAGGCTCTAAGTCTCAGGGGAGTGCTTCAGGTAACAAGACTTACCCAACTTGTCCAAAGTGTGGTAAGAACCATCCGAGCGAGTGTCTTGCAGGCAAAAAATGGTGCTTTGGGTGTGGTCAGTCTGACCATAGGTTGAAGGATTTCCCTTCTTCTAGGCAGGGGCAAGGAGGTAACAACAATATGACTCAATCTACAACTCCAACAACACAAGCAGGTTTCCCAACTTAGCAAGGTACATAATTTGGTACAGGTGGCGGTCAGCGCCAGAACATGTTGTATGCTCTCCAAGCTCACCAGGACCAAGAAGATTCTTTTGTTGTGATCACTGGTACATTAAGATTTTTTCATTTAGATGTTTATGCATTGTTAGATCCAGGGGCTACACTATCTTTTGTAACTCCTTATATAGCAGTAAACTTTGGTGTCAGTCCGGAAACTCTTTCAGAACCCCTTTCAATCTCTACTCCAGTTGGTGACCCAGTTATAACTAGACGGGTATATAGAAAGTGCCCTGTCACAGACTCTCAGAAAGTCACCTCAGCAGATCTTGTAAAGTTAGAACGTGTAGATTTTGATATCATTCTAGGCATGGATTAGTTACATTCCTGTTATGCCTCAGACGATTGTAGAACTAGGATCGTTCGATTTCAGTTTCCAAATGAGCCAGTCTTATAGTGGAAGGGTAGTAGCTCACTGTCTATGGGTCAATTCATATGTTACCTTAAGGCCAGATAAATGATCTCTAAAGGTTATATCTATCATCTTATCGGATTAAGGATTCAATCTGAAACCCAACTCTTGAGTCATTCCCTGTAGTAAATGAGTTTCAAGAAGTGTTAACAGAAGATCTTCCCGGATTTTCTCCCGAAAGGGAAATCGAATTCAGCATAGATTTCTTTCCAAATACCCAGCCCATTTCGATTCCTCCTTACAGAATGGCTCCAACCGAGCTTAAGGAATTGAAAGAGCAATTAAAAGACCTTCTAGATAAGGGCTTCATCATACCCAGTATCTCTCGATAGGGTGCGTTAGTGTTGTTTGTGAAAAAGAAAGACGGTTCTCTCAGAATGTGCATTAACTATCACTCGTTGAACAAAGTCACAATCAAGAATAAGTACCCCATCCCCAAGATTGATGACTTGTTCGACCAACTTCAGGTTGCTAGTTTCTTTTCCAAGATAGACCTCAGATTCGTCTATTATCAACTCAGAGTTAGAGTAGTGACATTCTGAAGACAACCTTCAAGACTCGGTATGGTCACTTTGAATTTGTAGTTATGTCTTTTGGACTAACAAATGCTCCTGCAGATTTCATTAACTTAATGAACAGGGTGTTCAAACAGTATTTGGACTTTGTCACGACCCAGGGGTACCCCCTAGATGTAAAAAGGCGTATAAGACCCCGAGAGGCATCATACAAGCCACTTAGCATATAATAACATAGAGTAATAGAAAATGGTGCGAAAATTTAAAACATTTCAACACAATCTAAGTCTTTTATAAAACGAGCGGAAGTCTAACATATTTGTCTCAAACCATCTAAAACAACATGAATTAAGTCTTGGGTCACAACCCATACAATAGTCCAAGACATAAAGAAAAAGCATAAATGAAAGTGGTGATCACATCCTCCAACACAATGAGCACTCACCAAATCTTCACTTCCTTGATCAATAATGAAGCTAGCCACGAGTGTGAGAATCTATATCGTTGGACCCTACATTTTATAAGAATGTAGGCAAGAGTATGCGTTAGTACAATCAAGTACTAAATATGTTGGCTAGCACAAACAACATAAAATAAGCATTAGTTATCATAGGACATAAGGCATAAGCATAGTCAAAGCATAATAAACATCATAATAAAGAGAAATACTCTCTTAAGTTGCCTTACTTAACCTTAGCCAAGACTTGGGTCATCCGCTTCTAATCAAGCTCACATCATGAAAGGCATATCTAGGAACACTCTAATCACATCATGCTTATAACATAATTACATTACTCATGATTACTTTTAAATACATGGGGATTCCCCTCAAGCAGTTCACATAGTGCCCTATCCACGAGACCCACCTACTGGGCGTGGGTCTAACCACGGGGCATGGTTGGCTCTCGTGGGTGACACCTAGAACTTCTCTAAAAGCTTCCATTTTATCTCTTTCGAATTCGGGGTGTTACATTATCTCTCGATTGGGATCATTCGTCCTCGTATGAGATTCTAAGCACCTTTCTAAATGAAAAGACTCAAGACTAGCATCTCATCATGCATGCAACTTATCTAAATGCACACAACTGAGGACGAATTTCATCTTCAAACTAAACATACTCAATGCACTATAAGGAAGTAGGAACTACATCTAACAACCCAATATACATGAAATTTATAGATTTCTTACATTCAAGGAAGAACTACCATCTCCAAAATTAAAAGCATGCTCAACACAATCTCATGCAACCTAAATGCAATCAACACTTAAAGCACATATTCAAGTAGGAAATCTCTACTCCGAGCTAAGGCATGTTCAACAATTTATCTCATGAAGTTTATAAGCAACTCATACTCAATACCAAGCATCATGAGGAAAATAATGCACAAAAGTCATTTTCTTTCTAAACTTAAGCTTTTCATGAACATGCAAAATCTAAGGAAATCATGAAAACACATAAAACACACATGACTTCAAACATAAACAAACCAAGAGGAACTCATTACCTCAAGCTAGAATAGGAGGAAAAAGATGAGGATGCTGGGACATCATATCGGCTTCGGCCTCACAAGTAGCACCCTCAACTAGATGGTTTTTTCATAACACTTTCACGGAAGCAACTTCTTTGTTCCTTAATCTCTTAACTTGCCGGTCTAAGAACTTAGCCGAAACTTCTTCATAAGAAAGGCTTTCATCAACTCCCAACCCTTCCAAGGGGATTATGGATGTCGAATCTCCAACACACTTTTTCAACATAGAGACATGGAAAATTGGATGCACCGATGCCAACTCATTAGTCAAATCAAGCTCATATGCAACCTTACCAACACGTCTCAAAATTTGGTATGGGCCTACAAATCGGGGACTAAGCTTCCCTTTCTTACCAAAAATCATTTGAGCTATTCAGTAATTTAACATTTCAGTTACATTTGTGTTATATACTTATTCAGTTGGAAGTAGACTTAGCACCGAGTTGGACTAGGGTTCAGGGTGCCCTCATAGTCCAGAACTACGTTCCTTTGTAGGAGTATAAGTCCCCTCTGTTGGTCATCAGATTTAGTGATCACGCCAGTCATGCCTTTATACCCCTAGCAATGTATATTGGGTCCTCTCGATGGGGCATATACATCAGACTCTACGTTTAGCTCATGTGGTTTTATGTCTGTTAATAGTAGCTCCCACAGTCAGACTCCTAGTCCATTTGACCAGATTTTCATTATATACTTCAGTATTCAGTTTAGTATGTCATGTTCATGATTAACACCTGGTCATTACATTCGGTTTAGCTTTTCAGTGATGTTTCAGTATTTACATTCTTTCTCAGTTTATGTCATTGTTCAGTTATGGTTTGTTCAGCTTGGTATCTATATTATGCATGCTCAGTACATCCCAAGTACTGATACATACTCTGCACTACATTCTTTCATGATGTAAGTTCATGTACTCATCATCCAGATCACGCTTAGATCAATTCTCGGTCCGCATTTAACAGATTCAGTGGTGAGTCCTCATATTTCGAGGACTATAAACATGCTTTCATTTTAGTCTTTACTTTCAGTTTTCAATTTTGTTAGAATTAGCTGAGGGGCATGTCCTAGCAACTCAACTCAGTTAGAGGCTTTTCAGACATAGTAGTAGAATCATCTTGAGTTGTTAAGTTTATCTTTCAGTTATTACTAAACTCTTAGTATGTTTTATATATTCAGACTAGTTGGGGTTTTCCCCATTTTCAGTTATCCATTGTTTTAGCTTCCGCATAGTACATATTTTATATGCTTGATATATGCCAGACACAGGGGTAGCTTGGGTCATTCGTGATCCTAGATCCCGTGTTACGTCAAGGAGGTAGCCTTGGGGCGTGACAATTAGGATGGTGTTGCAAAGAGACATGATCTGCTCTTCTTCTCCTTTACCAACTTAACGAAGCTGGTGCTTAATTTCACATCATCTTCACCTTCTATAAAGTCAAAATTTAATTAGATCAACAATTTTTTGGGGCAATTTGATATTTGAAGTGATCAAGATTCTGAATTTCATATATGACACTCGAGTTTTGTTCTCCATTATTAAAAGCAAAAGTTTCATGTCGCCACCATTTCTTGCAGATTCAATGAGAAAAAAAATATTTCAATTGATAATTTTTAATATAAAATCAAATGAAAAATAAATTAATAAAGTTGCTAATAAAAGGGTCTGCATAATGCCAAGTGTTGTTTCCTAGATGGCATATATATTATGTTTTTACTACGATATGTCTATCCTAGATGGAAGGTTAGGTTACTAATATCTCGTTGCTGGACTCTTATGCGTCTAATTGCGTTTTGAATATCACTATCTATACTATGTAATTCCCACTTTAACGCACTTATTAGTTCTAGATTAACTAGTGTTGGTCTATTTGACGTATATAAACCTCCGTGACTGCAAAGTCTGTCTGATAAGTCTTTAGTATTTAAAACTAGTAGATAAAGACTTAGTGCCTTTTGTAGTGTCAACAATTCTGTTTTTATACGTATTTCTCTATATAAATACCAATAATGTAATCGTAACTGGTTAGCAATAATATTTTGTTTTACACTTATAGAGTCTGTTTTTCCTGGTGGTATGTAGTCTGATAATCCTTCAGGGTTAGCTTGAAATTGGGTAGTTTTTCTAAATACTTCTTGATAAAAGGCGTTGTTCATGAAAGGGTTAAGTCTTTAAGTTTGCTAAGTTCTTTCTTAATTTCTTTAGTCTCTTTATTAAGGCCTTCTAATTGGTTATTTATTATTTCTAGAGGACCGTTAATTATTTTATTTGCTACTATTGTCTGTAATTTGGAAATTATATCTAGTTGTTGGTTCTTTAAAAAATCAAAATTTTGTTCTATTTTTTCTAATGATTTGTTTTGTTTGTGTTGCAGGTTTTCTAGTGCTTCAATTAACTTTAGAAATCTATCGTCTTTAGACTGACTATGTTCTGCTAAATTTATTAGTAAATCTGTAATGGTATTTAAATGTTGATTATCACTATGTAAGATATGGTCTCCTTCTGCGAAGTTACACTTGATTACTGATCCAAATTTTAGTCTTCGATATTTCTTTTCTGAAACTACTTCTAAGTCTAAATACTCTAATTTTTTAATACTTCCTATGTTTTTATGCTAAGTGTAAGGTTCTACTTTTCCAGTTTCGTGATTCTATTCTAATTTCTTTATTGTAATGATCAACTCTAGCTCCTATAGTAGGTATTTGTAAATCTATCTGTCTTATTTCCTGGTGTATAGACGATATTTGTGAAGGTGTCAATAGATCTGAGTACAGTCTTACTTGTTCTAAATATGGTTGTTTTTGTTCTATCAAAAAATCGTAAATATCTATATAATTTTGTCTTATTTTTAATAGATACCAATGATTTTCTTGGTCAATTATAATTTGTTTTTCGTATGGCCTAAATCTTTTCTTATATATTCTAGATGGCATATATATTATGTTTTTACTACGATATGTCTATCATAGATGGAAGGTTAGGTTACTAATATCTCGTTGCTGGACTCTTATGCGTCTAATTGCGTTTTGAATATCACTATCTATACTATGTAATTCCCACTTTAACGCACTTATTAGTTCTAGATTAACTAGTGTTGGTCTATTTGACGTATATAAACCTCCGTGACTGCAAAGTCTGTCTGATAAGTCTTTAGTATTTAAAACTAGTAGATAAAGACTTAGTGTCTTTTGTAGTGTCAACAATTCTGTTTTTATACGTATTTCTCTATATAAATACCAATAATGTAATCGTAACTGGTTAGCAAAAGGATGTATTTTCATATAACTATTATTTCTATATTTTAGTTCCCAAAAACTTCAGGCTCTGATACCAATAAAAAACGTTTAAATAAATAAAACTAAGTTTATGTAAGAATTTAGATTTAAACAAATAGGATAACTTCTGTCAGTAGCTTCTGTCAGATGATATAAGTACGATTGTAAAATATTGTTGTAAAATCCTACTCAGTACTCCCTCTCCTGTTCTGTTATCTAGTTTAGTAGTATCTTGTTGCTAAATCCAAGTAATTTCTCCCAAAATTACTGTTTTTTTTTTTTTTTTTTTAAGTTCATCATCTCTCTTTACCTTACTCTTTTCATCTCTTTTATTTAACCCATATTCTCAGCACCTGCTTCTTTAACCAACCCTGGGATACACAGTCCTGCATAGCGGACTTTCATCTTCCCTAGGTATTTATAGGTTAATCCAACGGGGTTACTAAGAAGGTAAAGAAATAACCATTTACTAAGAATAATTTAACGAGTATATGAACATGTTAACTAACATATAATAATATGAACATCGTTTTATATTATATAATACATACATAATAACAGTACATTATATTTATATAGGGAGAAGGTTACTAGGATCTAGAAAACAGATAACTACTTACATGATAATGGTCGGAATGAGGTTTCCCTTTCGGGAGTCCCCGAGTGACCTTGCGGGTACTTGTAGGAAAATAAACACTCACACTCTTTGTACAAACACAACAAACACTCACTCACTCTTTATTTTGAAAGGGAAGGGGAATATGTAAACTATTACTTAGAATCAAGCCTTTGATGTATGCTCTGCTTTTTCTGCCCTCTACCTCTTGTGGAAAATGGCCCTCTATTTATAGCTGAGGATCCGGATCTGAAATTTGGATTTCAAAATTTGAATAAATTCTCTCACCTGCCGGGTGCTCTTTGGGCCCCATCATCACATGGTTTTGAGAAGTTTTTCAAAATTTGAGTGGTCCTTCTTTGTCTTCTTATGTTAGTTGTTTTAGTGGAGCTGTCTTTGTAGTAGTGGAGTTGTCCTTTCTTTGTCTGATAGTGGAGTCTTAGTGGAGTAGTAGTAGTGACCTGTGATGTCATTGCTTACCTATTATTTTTTCTCTTCTTGTTGACATCATTGCTTACGTATTTGTATTTTCTAGGTATCCAAGTTGTGTAGAGCTTCTGAATCAAAACTCATTCCTGAATCATCATCGTTATTTGGATCGTAGTGTTGAGCAAAATGGTCTATTGATGAATCGTCTTCATCACTTCTGCTTCTTGTGCTTTCGGTGTCTTCAGGCTCAGAATCTGCTGGTTCTGGATGAGGATTTTCTCGTATAATTTTCTCTTGTATAGTCTCCTTAGTTTTTTCTTTAAGTAGTTTGTAAAGGGAATTTTGTATTATTTTTTCTATTTTTTTTTTATTTATTTATTTTGTAAAAACTACTCTTTCTGCTTGTTTCTGCCATCGTATTGAAACTTGCTGGCAGAATTCTTACACTTTGTGGCAAAGTGTCAGCCATTAACGGATTTGATGAGTCTTTATCCGCTACCGTTTGACCGGGACTAGCTGTACCTTTAGAGGATACAATAGCTTTTTCTACATTCGTTGGGGAATGTACACCCGTCTTATCTATTTTAAATGAGTTCGAGAACTCTTTGGTTGTTCTTTGGGATAGTATGGTATTTGTGATGGTATGGTTTGATTGGTGGATCTAAGTAAAGATTGTATTCTTTCTTGTAGTGACTGGATATGTTGAGTCATTTTTCTTTTCTCAGTCTCTAGTTTCTCGATTGTCTGGTTTAATCTTTTAAATCCCTCTGTCATTGAAGAACAATGGTCGCAAAAAATTATTTTGTCAGTGTCTTTTTGGATATTGTATTGCAAAAAGGGTCTAGTAGTTTGTCTTAGAGCTGGGCTTATGAAATAATTTGGCCCAAGAGTTCCTCTAGCGTAATCTAGTGCTTCATTGAAATCGTTGAATCCTTTAAAAAGTGGGGTAGGAACGTCTTTGATTGAGTCTATTACTTCTATCCATGTCTGAAAAACTCCTGTTATTCTTCCTTGGACCACTACGTAGAATCTGAATTTTTTGTCTTCATTTTTGTCTGTAAAGTAGTGGCTTAGAGAATTCACCACTGAGATGAAGTAACTATTGTCTCTAGAAACTTTGTTGTATGCTATCCACAAATTGTCTATTAGGCACCTTTGTGGTTTATCTATCTTTGTTTCTGGTTTTACCCTGAAACTTAAATTAGATGGGGGGATAAAAAATCAAATTTTGTTTCCCAAAGTATAGTCTCTCTGTGCTTGTAGTATTTAGTCTTGTTTCTTCTATTCTTATCTGTGGCTGAAATAACGTATTTCTTAATAAAGTCTGTAGATGCAAGTCTTTGTCCGTTTGTCCATTGTTAGTTGAACTGGACGCCTTGTCTTTGCCTGTACTCATTCTGAAAATAAACAATTAGTTTTCATAAGTCTGCTTAGCTGATCTGCTAAGGAATTGTCTTTTCCTTTTATATGTTCTAGAGATATATTGTATATAGATGTAGCATCTAAAAAATTTAGCCATCTTCTTTTACTACTATTTTTTCCTTCTATTTTCTGGTGGAATTTCACAATAGCCTCACAGTCAGTTCTTACCAAAATTTCTTTTTTATTAATAATATATAATTTAAAACTGTTTAGTCCATAAATAACAGCTAAAATTTCTGCATCTATACTACTCATATTTCCTTTTTCT
>JAJOOH010013430.1:0-25402 GCA_029582605.1 Solanum gracilifrons
AGTAGTAATATTAACACCATGTAATATTGTTTTGTCGCTATTTATGATAATTTTTTAAAATTATAATTTATAATTTATTTTAATAATTATAAAAAAAATATAATTTTAAAAAAAGTGGGCTGGCCCGGCAAGCCTGTAGCCCACGTACTTGTGGGCTGGGCCGACCGTTTTCTGGCCCACACCAAAAATGGGCTAGCCCGGCCTGACCCGTAAAATGTCAAAGCCTGTATGGGTTAGCCCGGATGGGGTGGGCTAGCCCATATTGACAGCTCTAATCAAATTTTTCAAAAATATAGAATTCATAAAATCAAAATAATTATAAACTTCATCTCCTTGGCAGTAAATTAGTCATTGTTAGAGTGAGATTGTATGGTGAAATTCTTGAATCAGAAAGAGAGGAGAGATAATTGAGTGATAAATATAGGAAGAGAGAATTAAGAGATTGTGGTTGATTTGAAGTGAATAGTAAATTAAGAAGATGATTAATCAATCCTAATTTTAAGGTATGTGGATATCTAATTGTATCTTCAATAATATATGTTATATAAAATATTAAAAGTGGTAATATATATAATGTTAGTATATATGGTAATGATGTATGTCTAATAAGGTAGTTTATTTATTTTTTCTAAGAATTATTTTTATTATTATTAGTTATATATGTAGTCCATGTATTTCTATTTTAATTTTATCAAGTTTAAAATATTTATTTATAATTCAAATATCTAAACATTTATCAAAGAACGACGTTTTTTCTAATATTTTTGTTAATGTAATATCTAACTACTAATTTATTTGAATTACAATCTTTATTGTGTTTAGTATTATTATTAATGTTATAATAATTATATATAAAAAATGTTATAATATATATATATATATATATATATTAAGATGTTTAAAAACAAACGGTCTTAATTATTCATATGTGTATTCATATACAAACATCTTAATCTTAATTAAAACAAATGAAGCTTAAGTACAAGAAATCATTATTGATGATTTTTAAATATCTAACTTAATAAAGGAAGAAATGCTATTGAGTAAACTCTGTGTTCAAGTTTTATAATTATTGTTTTTATTTCTCACTAGATGTTATATTTGTAAGGTTTAATGGAGTTTGATTAACCTTAGTTTGCGCACTATAGACTTATTTGTTACTTTCAACAAAAAACGGAATGTCATAATTTTATTCGCGTACCACAGACTCATTTCATACTTTTAGCAGAGAACGGAATGTGATAAACTTTATCATTTCTATGCTCACATTAAAATCTTTCTTCAAACAAAAAATGGAAAAGAAGTTTTGATAAAAAGACAAATATGTCATATTGTTATTTAATTTCGAGATTAATTATGAGATTATCATCCCACGGTACAGTGATACATAGAAAAATATCATAATTTTGATATAAAAAAACAATTCAAAAATTGCTAATTTCAGAATAAAAAAATATTATACGTAACTAGTAATAAAATAAATAATGGAAAAATCACCCCACATATATATTTAAGGGGTAATATTACAGGATTTAAATCTACTTTTAAAATATTACTATTTATAACATTTTAATTTCAAGTTATAACAAATCATTTTTTATTTAAAAATCAATTAAATTCAACTTTATTAAATAATTAGTCTATTATAATTATATTTTAATTAATAGGTGATATCAATCAATATACAATTAATAAGAGAGAATCAATGATTATCTATTACCTTTTTTAGGGATTTTTTTACCTTTCACACATAATATTATATTTATTCTAGGTATTTTTTTACTGTCACAAGTCATCCTCCATCACCACGTTTCTCTCTTTCTCACACACCAAAACAACACCCCACCACCCCCACATTCAAACAGTGGCGGAGCCAGAAATTTCGCCAAGGGTGTTCAACCTTTAAAGAGTTGATAAATTTTTTTTGGCGGTGTGGGTACACAAAATATATTTTTTTTACCGATGAGTAGGTGCACAAAAATTTCTGTGTTTTTTTTGTTTAAAAATAGATTTGTATTAAAAAAATACAGCAAGTGGGAATCGAACCCCAGACCTCCAGAAGTGAACGAGTGCACCTACCGCTGGACCATCTGTTTTTGTTGTGTCAAAGAGTGTTCAATTAATACATATCCAGATATTAGACTATATTTTGCCTATATACTCGATATAATTTTCCGACGAAGGGTGTTCATCTGACCACCCTTACTAGGCTGTAGCTCCGCCCCTGCGTTCAAAAGGTAAAAATTTCTCTCCCACATCTTCATTCTTCTTCTTAGAAATCATAAATCATCTCTCTCACCATAATCAGTTTTCTTCGTTGTACACTCAAAAGAAAGGTCAAATCTTCTTCACAATACTAAGAATCAAGATTTTAGGATTTTTGAAAAAGATGAGCAGACACTTAGAAAGAGCTCAGATTCGTAGAAGCGAGTTCTAATGTTGAAATTGAGGCTCCATCTTTTAACATCTTGACTCAAACGCCGCTGATCAACAAAAATGCAAATCCAGCGAACAAGAGTGTTACCCCTCACAAGAAGAAACAAAGAGCAATAAAGGAGAAGATAAGAGAAGCAAAGAAAGTTGCAACTCCACAAAATCGAAAGGGACAAAAGAGAAAAGGAAAAATGGTGGACTGCGCATAGCAAAAGAACATGCTCTGGATACTACCTATTATCCTACACCAAGACCAAGAAGATCAGTTGTCATACACATGATCGACTTAGACTATCATTCCACGTTTGTATTTTAGGGTGTCGTTTATTTATTTATTTATTCAGTTTTTAACAACAATATATAATGTGCATTAATGAATAGTATTAAACAAAATTTATTGATTTCGTTCATGATTTTTGAAAATCAAAAGTATGTTTTATGTTTAGTATAAAAACATATATTGTTATACTTAATTTTTTCACATGGATACAAATTGGATATCAATTTCATATGGTGTTAGCATTAATTTTTCAACAAATCGGATACAAATAGGATATCAACAATAACCAGTTTTAAATTGGGATTTTTAGTTTAGAAAAACACTGCATACACAAAGTAGTAAGAATTAAATATTTTGAAATTCTATTTAGATACCAAATGCATACATTGTTACAATTAGACTTTCAAAATGAATACCAATTGAATAATATTAATTAGTTTTAGCTTGACTCACTCAGTTGAAATCTTAATGAGATATGCTATATTTTTAGCTAGCCAATTAAACATCAATTGCATACATTTTTAGAATTAATTTTTTCAGTTTAATACCAATTGGATACAAATAACATACAATTGTATTTTCAGCTTGATACCAATTATATACCAATGAAATACATAGTTAGACTTAAAATTACCAAATTTGATACCAGTTGGATACCAATTGGATATCAATTACCTACACCGGTGGGCTTAATTTTTGTTCCAATGGATACCAATTGGATATCATGTGGATACCAAATGGTTACCAGTGGTAATCAATTTTAAATTTTTTTTAGTCTACATTTCAAAAACACTGCATACACATAGGAATAAGTAGTACACATAATAAATGTTCTGAAGCCATAATTCTTTAAATTAAAAGACAAAAAAATCAAACTGATATGTTTGCCACAATTAAACAGCTAAAATAAAATTAAAATAAATTATGATTAATTTTCAGCAGGGTAATTTGAATATGTTTTCATGTTGTATCCCTCCCGACGACATGTGTTGCGCACAACTTTATACCTCTTGAATTTCACATCAGCAAACTCCTTCCGGCATTCAAGTAGTGGTCTCTCTACCAAAAGAACACCAATTTCAAATCAATTGTTATATCAAATGCATACAATTTTTTTACCAATTTCATACCAATATTAAACACTGATTCATACAAGATTCATATAAAAAAGAGTACCAAATTCAAACAAGTCAACTATAAGCATTCTTTAATTATAAACATTAACCTGATCATTTCTACACCAATATCATATCAAGACTAAACACTGGTTCATATGAAATTCATACCAAAAAGAGTGCAATTCAAAATAAACACTAAACTGAACATTTGAAATAAATACATTCGAAATAAACACTAACATGAATATTTCTATACTCATTTCATACCAACACCAAATGCTAGTTCATACGAGAATCATACCAAGAAGAGTACCAAATTTAAACAAGTTAATTATAAAAATTCTTTAATTATAAACTAACAGTATATAAATCAATTCCATTGTAGGTATATGAAAATTTCTATACAAAATTCATGTCAAAAAAAATAATTCTTATTTAAAAATTGAACAGTATACATTAAAGGATTTGTCCAAATAAAAATTGAATACTATTCACTAAAACACATACGAAATAAACACTAACTTGTACAATTTCATCTACCACCATACTTAATTAATATTGGTAAGAAACCTTCCATCCCAGAAAAAGATAATGGCAAAAATAAAAATTCGTGTGAAAAGAAAAAAAATTGAGCGACTTTGAGCGATGATGGAGAAACTTACAGATATTGAGTAAAAAATACTGATTTATGTTTTGATAAACAATTAACCGGTGAGAGAAAAGGCAATAACTGTTTTGAGCTAAACAAGGAAAATAAATATTATGTTTGTTATGATTTTCCTTATTTTATGCCTATTATTAATTATCATTACTATTATTAATTTATTTGTTAATTTAAATTTAGTCTTTTTTTTTACTTTTTTTTATTTAACAAATGTTATAGCCTGTAATTGTTTAATGTTAAAACTTGAAACATAAAGAATAATATATGTCAATTATAAAATTTTCATCCTACAACTTATTGCAAGATTATAGAATAACTAATTATTATTTTTATCTAGAACTAGAATAGACGCAACAAGTCTATGAATTTACACTGATTTTGCAAGCTTCTTTAAGAAAACCAAAGAAATCGATCAACTTATATATACATGGGGAAAACCTTAAATATACAAATTAATTACCTAAATTACCACTATATAGCAATAGTTTTTTTTCGCCTACATAACAATAATTTTTTTTCAAAGTTAGGTTGTAATATTAAAAAAAAATGTAATATTAAAAAAAAAACGTTTCCACGATTTTGCTTTTTGCTTTTTTTTCTCAAATCTTTTATCTTCCATGATTTACTCAAATTGGTTATATATATTCTCTCCTATCAATAAAAAGTTTCTTACCAAATATAAAACTCTCTTTCTACTTATTCTGGTCAACTGTTCAGTCATGGATACCAATAATTATTCAATCCTAATTCAACATAAAAGACATTGGGACACATTAGGTATTATTGATAATTCAATTTTTATTTGTATTTTTTTACGCGATTTTTCTAATTGAGAAATCATGATGATTATGTTGTAGTATACCATGTTTGATATGGGTTTTTTGTGTAACAATCGGAAAAACAACTTAAAAATCAATTTTATAAAATTGAATTTTGTTAATAATAAGTTGTTTAATTAATGGTAAAAAATAGGTTGTTGTTATGCACCAATTCCGTGTTTTGATTTTATTTTTTTAATTCTTTGGTTTGTTTTGTATGGTTTTGGGGTTTAGAATAGAAATCATATTTACTGATTATGTTTTTTGGTAAGTGATTTGGTGAAATTGATCGTTTTTAATTAGTTTAGTGTAATTCTGATTTTTTGTGTGTCATTCAGACTTGTTTTTTTTACATGATGATGATTTTTTTCTTGTTTATAATTATTTGGTTGTTTTGTATGGTTTTGAGGTTTAGAATAGAAATCATATTTATTGATTATGTGTTTTGGTAAGTGATTTGGTGAAATTTATCGTTTTGTATTAGTTTGATTTAATTCTGATTTTTTAGTTGGTTTTTTTTTTACATGATGATGGTGTACTTATTATTCTATTTTGGTGTAATTTTGGTAATTTTGGGTGTCATTCATAGTTGTTGTTTTTTTACATGATGATGGTGTACGTATTGATTCTATTTTGGTGTGATTTTGGTAATTTTTGGTGTCATTCAGAGTTGGTTTTTGTTTTTTAGATGATGATGGTGTACATGTTGATTCTATTTTAGTACATAATGATGGTGTAAACATCAATTTTTAACATATTATACATCATTTCGTATATAACTTTTTTTTTTGGTGATATAAGAAAATATGATTGTATATTTCAAATTTGATTTTCATAACTGTTGTTTAGTAGGTTCTTTAATTATTTTTGAAATCTATTGCAGGAATGTATGTGGATTTCAAGATTGAAGGACTGATATGTGACGCAAATACCAATTGAAAAATAATAATTCAAGAGATCTAAAGTAAATTGTAGAAAATGTGTTATAGCCTATGAAGGATCACAAAAAAAAAACTTGTACCAAATATCCATATGAAGATTAGCATTGTTGAGTTGATTTTTTATTTTTATAACACTTTTTTCATAATCTAATTGAATGATATTTGCGGATTTGAATATTATTTGTTGTTTATTAAATATATATTTTTTCAGAATCATATTTAATCGCATGATGTAATTAGTTCTATTATTTATATATGTTGATTTTCCTTGTGGTGTAAAATGTCATTTGAAAAAATAAATGACACAAGATATAAACTAAATTGGTATATTATATGGGGTTGAATTCAATAATTGTTGGTATATTATATGGTACAATGTTAGTATTATTATATGGTACAATTTTGATATTATAAATTTTCAATATTATTCGCAAATAGTGTCATATAATTCTAGTATAATTTCAGGTTCCCAAATTTGTACTAGTGTTAATTGTAAAAGATGATATTATCAAAATAATAATTTTCGTTATGTTATAAACTGACAATTTGAAAGAAAAAAAAAATGACAAAAAATATCAACAAGTTCAATTTATTAAATGGTGCAGATGTTGCTAATAATACAATACTGATATAATTTTGATATTTTAGATGATACAATGTTGATATAATTTTTATATTTTAGATGATTAAATATTGGTATACTTTGGTATTTTAGATGATGCAATATTGATATATTATATGGTACAGATATTTTGTTTACACAAATTTAATATATTATATGGTATATATTGGGGTGTAATATAATATTAACATATTATATAAGACTTAACACCAAAATTGTAGGGAAATCTATATAATATGCAAGTTTTTAATTATTTTATTAAACTTTCTAGATTTAAATGGTTATTTAAGTCATGCCATAAAAAAATAAAATATTTTGTCAAAAGAATAACGTAGATAAATTTTAGAAATTTCAGAAAAAAAAATTGTCACAATAAAAGAAAAAAAATATTAGTATGAAAACAGTTTTAAAGAGGTGAGAGAAGACTACAATTAATAAATAATATAATTATGGTTGGAAAGTCAAAATAAACAATAATTATCAATTTCATAAATTTAGCA
The DNA here is from genome assembly GCA_029582605.1 of Solanum gracilifrons. Lineage (NCBI taxonomy): Eukaryota > Viridiplantae > Streptophyta > Magnoliopsida > Solanales > Solanaceae > Solanum > Solanum gracilifrons. The sequence continues at coordinate 7,377 of JAJOOH010013430.1, forward strand.
CATAACCCCCAAAAATAGAAAAAAAATCGGATACTAAAATATACAAAAAAAAAAATAAATCGAAAATTCAATGTATGAAAAAAAAACAGTATAATTATGATTGAAAAGCCAAAAAGTAAACAATAATTATCAATACCATAAATTTAGCACATAATCCCAAAAAATAGGAAATAAATCGTATAATTATTATTATTTTAAAAAAAATTGAAATTCAAGATATGAATAAAAAAAATAAGAGTAAAATTATGGTTGGAAACTCAAAAGGTAAACAGTAATTATCAATCCCATAATTTTAGCACATAACCCCCCAAAAAGGGAAATAAATCAAATATTAAAGTAATTTTTTTATGAAAATCAAAAATTAAATATTCTGTCATGTTTGTAATTAAAAACTTAGTTTTGTAAATAAAAAAAAGTATATACATATATTGTTAATTAAAATCTTAAATAGTATATTCTTGTAATTTTTCCTATATACATTGATAGTCGAATTAAAACAATTCAAAATACTCTTAATATAAATGTGATATCATTTATCTTTAGATTAAGTTCGAGTGACTTTTCCTAAAAGTCTCACTCGATTAAGAATATATATAATACACCTAATTATTCTATATAGTTTCATTATCTTTTCAACTATACCACTATGTAAATTTTGTTGGCACCCCATGAACATAAATTATTATATATAGTTTCATTTTCTTTAAATGTGATGTGTGTCACCGTTCCCCATCAATTGAGTATCTATAACCATGAAAGCTACATATAAAAGTAATAAACCATAAATTTCCTAAAAAGGTTTCTCACTATATAAATATATGTGTAGCTTCATTTTATTTTCAACTACATATCTATGTGGAAATTTTGTTTGCATACTGAAAAGCTTTTTTCGAATTAAATTTCACACCAACCGTTATTTACAGATTAATTAATTTCCACTGGCTCATCAATCGAGTATTTATAGCCATCAAAACTATAGATAAAAATAGTAAATTATTAATTTTCCTAAAAAATGTCTCATATCATTAATAGCACCATTACACCATAGTTAATTCATGTTATTTTTAGCTACCAATAGAAAACTTTGTTCTCGCACCCAACCCCCACAACTCTTGTTTAAGAAATCATGGAAAAACATTACGCCGTGATGATACTTCATTATTATATGACTAAAACTAATTAATGTCTCCACAAATTATAATGAGTACTACTCCCTTAGTTCCTTTATAGTTGGTATTATAAAAGTTATGCACAATTCTTAAGTTGACTAATATACTCATTGTTAATTTTTTACTTCCTCTCTCTCAATTTAATTTATGTGATACTGTTCATTTGTCAAACAATTTAAGTTTGATTAGAAATTTGCATATGAAAGCTTCAAGTTTTTAAAAATAAAATTTGTATATTTGTAAACTACATAAAAAGTACTATAAGTCACAATAATTGTCAATTCAAAATATTTAAAAGATATATGAAAAATTTATGGTAAAATATAGATTTGTTTGAATCTCGAAATTTGAAAAATGTCACATAAATTAAAACGAAGGGAGTAATTTAAAAAAAAATCTATTTATGTACTTCTTAATTCTAAAATAACTAAATCTAAGTGAAGTCGAAAAAAATTAATTAATTCTTATATTAACATAAAACAATTTTTTTTTTAAATATACATAACAATTAGAAAGAAACAAAGTGAATACTAGTAGACATAGCAATGGAATCCAGAAACAAATTAGAAAGAACGGAGACAAAAGTACAACTAAGGAACAGACAGAAACAAAAAAATTATTAGGAAAAATATTCGAAAAAGCAGAAATCTTATAAAACAATTACTCTACAAAATTGATTACAAGCCTAATTAGTAATAACCTGGAGCGGTCCAACAAAGAGGCGAAATAATGGTATCTAAGGAAGCAAAAAAGATACGAGCTCCTAGAGAGAGGTAAAAAAGAATCACAAACATCATATTACAAAACGTCCTTCTTGTGTGTTATATATGGTTGGTAGTGTTTGGTGAAGAACCTCAAATTCCAAGAGATTGCCAGTATTTCTCAAATGACTCATCTGGGGGAGACCTATTGAGTAATATGTCATCCAATCCATCCAAATCAAAATCAAAATCAAAATCAAAATCAAAATCAAGATTAGTTCCTTCAATTTTCCCGTCATTACTTTGATTTTGGTAAATATTCGTCGAGGCTTGATCAGTGGGACCCACAGACACCCCTTCTCCCGTTAGCACAATAATGTCCTGAGGTGGCGCTAAGTTAGTATTTGATGTTTGGCCAAACTCATGTGGTGTTGAGTAAGTATTTGATGTTTGGACAATCTTAGGCGGTGTTGAGTTGGTATTTGATGTTTGGTCAATCTCCAGTGGTGTTGAGTTAGTACTTGATGTTGGGCCTATCTCAAGTGGTGTTGGGTTAGCATTTGATGTTTGGCCAATCTCAGGTGGTGTTGAATTGGTATTTGATGTTTGGCCAATCTCGAGTAGTGTTGGGTTAGTATATGACGTTTGGCCAATCTCAAATGGTGTTGGATTAGTATTTGATGTTTGGCCAATCTCAGGTGGTACTGGCTTAGTATTTGATGTTTGACCAATCTCGTAAGTGATTCTCATACCATCCAATATTAATGCAGCATGGCTATTACATAGATAACTCGAATTCATGGTTGTATCATGTGACTGATCAGATATGATTAGGGTTTCGAATTTTCGCTTTAGTGATAGTTGTGGTTCTTCATTGTTATGATTAGTCATGAAGAGATTGGGCCCAATGAAAGAATTAATCAAGTTCCTTCGCTCTTTGATTTCTGATTTTTTCTTATAAATTCTGCAGGCTGAAATATCCTCGTACTGCAAGTAAATCAAAGTAAAAATAATCTTAGTAGTCTATGTTTTTGTCAGCAATATGAAAAGATTTGCATAGTTAAAATCTACGTAAAAAAAATTACTCAAGAGATAAATAAAAAGAGAGGGTATACATACATATTCGTCCTCTTTTGATGATATTGAGGGATAGACGAGCTTGTTAGAAATTACATACTCGTGCATTATCCATTCTGCGGGGATATCCACTTTGCCACCTGCTGAGTTTTTAAAATGGTATTTAAGTGTGGTCTTTTTACCCAACTCAGAGCCATCTTGAGCGAATACTTTAGTTTTTTTGCTTGTTGATTTCCAATATCCTCTTCCGTCTCTTGTAACCCGAGCAGTATTTTTTTTTCCATTTACATATTTTCGATCTCTCTTCGTGAAGAAGTACGTATACTCCCCGTCCATATTAACTCCTGCAATAGTTACACTATTAAATACAACATCAAACTTACATATATGCAAAAAATGATGTTATATTAGGTATAAAGTAATATGTATGGCAAACAAAATAAAATCCCTCAATCTAATATTGTAGTATCTCTTCATCCGTCGAACAAAACTTGAAACCCGCTAGAATTTATTGCTTCCATTCTTCTTCTCCAGATATTAGATATGTTTTTTTTCCTTACAAATTTGCCCTAGCTAGATAATCGGTAATTTCTAATATACATTGTTTTTATTTTATTTTTAATTTCTTTAGCTTTCTATTTCTTTGATAGTCTATTACTTGGTTCTCTTTTTATAGGTTGATGGCGGGAAACTTTAGTCACTTGATTTTTAGACTACCTAATTCTAATATATTTGAGTTCTAAAATTTACCTTGTTTTATATGGTTTAGGTAATAAATATCTTTTAACTATCCCAGTGTGATAAGGGTTATTACCACGGTATATTCACTTGTCTCCCTTATTTTATAAGGGTAAAAAAGTAATTTCATTAATCTTGTTTTTATATGGTTGACGTTTTAAGTTTATTTATCAAGCCATTTATTTTAAAGAAAAAGAAAACTCATGATCTAGAATCCCAAATGAATTTGAAACTAGTTTAAAGTCTAAAAAATAAATATAATAGGTTGAAGTTTACTTATCCATACTCATTTAGGCCATTTATTTTAAGGAAAAAGGAATTCTCACGTTTTAAGTTTAATTATCCATACTCATTTAGACCATTTATTTTAAAGAAAAAGAAAAGTCATTATATGAATTTGAAACCAGTTTTAAAAAACGAGGAGATTGGTCTCCTACTATATTTTCGAAAAATTAATGTAATTATAGAATAAATTTCAGTAGTTAGGCATATTTTATAAATCAATTCTTTTATAAATAAAAAAACGGATTCATGATTATCATTATTGTTATTTTTTAAACCTAAGTATAAATCAAATATTTTAGTTTCTTAATATATTATTTCAAGATTTCAAATTGGTTAACAAGTTCAAAAATACAAGGTACATACATATATAGAGGCCTGAGCCAAAAATACAACTTTTTTCCTTCAAAAAACATAAATGGTATATCAAAAAAAAAATATCAAAAGGGCAAAATCGATCTTAAGGGAGCGATATCTATAGTACAAAATTAACTCCATTTACGTCGTTAAAAGAAATTAAAATAAGCAGCGATTTTGTCAAAAGATACTTATTTTTTAGGACAAAGTGCAGCGATTTTTTCAAAAAACAAAAATTGTTGCTTCAGCAGCGATTTTCCTCAAATTTTTAAATTTTTTTAATTATCGCTGCTTTGGCCTATTGTTCAAAAAAAAATTGTGTATCAACTGTCAACTGCCTATTGTTCAAGTAATAAATTTTAAAAAAAAGTTTGAGGAAAATCGCTGCACATGCAGCGATTTCATATTTTAAAAAAATAAAAAATTTAAGAAAATCACTACTATTTAAAAAATAATTTTTTTTTGACGAAATCGCTGTTGGGGCAGCGATTTTAATTTTTTTTAACGGCGTAAACAGAGTCAATTTTGTACTAAGATATCGCTCTCTTAAGAGCGATTTTGCCCCTTTTGGTTTAATTTTTTTTTGATATAACGTTTATGTTTTTTGAAAGAAAAAATTATCGACTCCGGACTCTACATATATAAGTCATGCATAAGGAAGAAGCTCAAGTTATATAAGTCATGCATGAGGAAGAAGCTCAAGTTATGATACCTGGAAGGTGATCAGGGTTACATTCGTAGAGATCAACTTGAGGTATTATTCCGGGAAGGATATAGTTTCCGGTGACATGACGAAGAAGATAATATTGTAGTATCTCTTCATCAGAAGGACAAAACCTAAAACCCGGTGGGATTTGTTGCTTCCATTCTTCATCTTCTCCCGACATTAGATACGTTTCTTTTTTTCTTACAAATTTGCCCTAGCTAGATAATCAGTAACTTCTAATATATATTATTTTTGTTTAGATTTCTGTTTCTTTGATAGTCTATTAGCTGGTTGTCTTTTTATAGATTGACGGGGGAAATTTTAGGCAATTATGTGTTCTACTAGATTTAGACTTCCTACTTGTAATATATTTGAGTTGTAAACTTTACCTTGTTTTAGATGGTTTAGATAATAAATATCTTTAAACTTTACCTTGTTTTAGATGGTTTAGATAATAAATATCTTTTAACCATCCCAGTGTGATTACCACGTAGTAACCAACCCACGGTCCAGAACCCAGTAAGAAAAGTAGAAAACTTACCGATGGATGCAGCACAATAAAGAGCCACAGTCATGTCCAGATGGAGTGAAAAAGTGGAAGAGAAGTCCATTGAAGGCAAAGGCAAGGGTAACCTATGAGTGAAGACGAGCAGTGCAATGTACCTGCAAAAATTTTAGGCAACCAAGAGGGGGTGAGAGAAAACAGAGAGGGAGAAGAGATATTAGAGTCGAAAAGAGAGTGAGAATAAGAAAAAACGACATGTCAATGTCATATACAATTCAACTAACCAGAACTGCTCATCATATCCAACCCACTTATCATTCCAACTATGCACAAAATCCAACAACAGTACAACTTGCACAAGGAGAAATAGCCCAGAACCAAACTTCAAAATCGTCTTCGTTTAACACAAACAACTTTGAGGTGCAAATCCAATATGATGAAAAGATACAGATGGGATGGGCGTTCGGTTCGGTTTGGTGAAAATGTCAATCCAAACCAAACTGAAATAAATTTGGTTCGGTTCGGTTCGATTTTTGGTTTATGAGATTACACTGAGTGTTGTTGAACAAATTTACCTCATATTCAACTTCTATCAGCAATTTTCACACATATATGTGCTAGGAAAATTTTGCTTAGTGTTCTAACTTCTATCAGCAATTCAACATTAAGCAAACTTGCCATTTGCCAATGTTCAAGCCCCATATGAAGTGCTGACTCGTTCTCTGTTGTTGAACTGCCAAACAACCAACCGAAGACAGTACACACTACACAGGCATCAAGCCATCAACAACACAACAACCAACACATAGAAAGACCAGAGCGAGGACGGAGGCGGAGTCTCAGTCAGACAGTCACTATGTCTACACTTGACAAGTGATGTGAACGGAGGACGGTGGGAGGCAATGGACTATCGGACGAGTGTCGTGAGATGGGTCGATGAGAGTCATTGTTCTCTCGTCGAAATGTGAGTTGTGAGAGTGTAGTATTTAGGGATTTCAATTTTCAGTCATGGGAGTTTCAATTTAGGGATTCCGAATTGAGAATTGGTTAATTCATAAGTGTGGGAGCTACCGTGGGTCACTCCCAAATGCCAAATTGTCCAAATTTTAATGGGCTATTGACATTGGATAGGTTGGGCTGTAAGTGTAGTATAGTGTTAATATATTAAAATGCGGCCTTTCGGTTAAACCAAATTAATTTTGTTTAAAACAGAAAACCGAACCGAATAACTGAAATTTTAAAACTGAAAACCGAAACCGACCAATCAAACCGAAATTAACAAAATTTCAGTTCGGTTGGTTTTTTCAGTTTGAACCGAAACATGCCCAGGCCTATTCACTCACAATTTGCTACTTTTGAACAATGATTCTAACACATTTTAAAAAAGGATTCTTGTGAATGGATATACTACTCTATGTATCATATCATATCACTCATTGAACAGAGCGCTTAGACAAGATAAACTAGTTACGCAAGCATAAAAAGAACAACTACTTCTGCTAACAGAGTACAACTACAAATATGCTCCAAATAAAGGGATTATACTGGAACAGATATCAAGAATGGTAGCACATTTGCGATCCAAATCAAAGGGACAAGTCGTGGAGCCAGATTCCATCAAAGTACAAAGACAAGGTTCAACGTTTACTTTGTAGGTCATACACACACAATTATAAGTTTCTTTTCTTTTTTGTATATTGATATGGAGAAACAAATATAGAAGTAAAGAAACTGCACAACTACCTTAGGAAGGATACCACTGATGATTCCATTTGGAAGGAAAAACATAAATATTACCAAGATGCACCAGCAAATGATTTCATCATCCAACCACCATGGTGCACACCGTCACGCGGATCTTTCTGGCTCTTTACACCAATCATCAAGATTGCCAAAATAGTGAAAAAGATAAGGTTCCCCAGGCTAACTTGCAGTACAGCATCTGTTTTAAACCACTCCCTGCTTAGTGCTGTGTGAAAGCTATTAATCCCTGCAATATAATTGATATATAAAGCTATCTTGTACGAGTAAAAAAGCCACTCCCAATTAATGAAAAATTATCAGCCAAATCAAGGTCAAGGTACCGCATAATCATCTTGATTTGGCTTACAAGAAATTAACAATGAGCTATGAAAAGATGTTCACAACCATTAACTCGGGATGCAACGGATAATTAGATACATACATAAAGTCAAGCACGCATCTTATTCTCTGACATAATGATTCTTTGTGCTAACAATATAACATCGTCAAGGTTTCACATTTTGTGAAGTCTAGCACATTTGAGCCTTTTTTTGGGTAACTGAAAAATACCGTGTTTACAGTTCCAAGCCAATCGATAATGAGCCTCCACCTCTACTTGGTTCATGACAAAATTTAAACTCGTGACATGTGCCTACCATACAACTTCCAATGCATTACTCTTGCTATTGAACCAAAGCCCTAGGGGTAAGTATTTCAGCTTTTCCAAAACTCATAATATTGAAGATTCCAACTACAGAGCCATTCGGAAGAGTGAGTCCAGAGAAGCAACAAAATAAAACAATGCATGGAAAATAATTTTCAATAAGCAATGCAAACCGAAAATATAAAGAATTAAAGGCAAATTAATAAGTCAAATCTAATCTAAAACTCTATACACTAAATCATCTACTATATAAGTAAGCAGGACCATAAACGAATAAACAAATATATGATCTATTAAAACTGAATAAATATTTATTCTATAATAAATATTATATCTAAACATATGGTTAATAGTATATATCCCAACAACATGTCAAGCCTTTTCATCACTAAAATCCAACAAACATAGCTGAAAATCTAACAAAAGCAACAAAGCAAGTAAAATAATAATCCATAAACAAGTGCAATCAAAAGAGATTTACTTGGGATTTTCTCCATGAGAAAAGCAGCAACCTCCATAAGAATCCAGGACACAATGAGTGAGAGAGAAAAAAGTCCATAGTATGCAATCCTAGCTGAACGCCGGCTTATCCCTGACACCACCGTCCGGCAAGAAGCTGCCCACATCCTTAATTCAGTCCTTGATGCTTTTTCCGACTCAATTAATTGCACAAAATTGCAAACTCGAACACTAAATTCCAAAAATAAAACCTTAAGCTCACTTTATTCTCCCCTTCATCAATAAGAATGATCAAAAATTGAGAAAACTGTCGAAAAAATGATAAATCTATGAATTCAAAAAAAGGTCAGGATAAATTAATTACGGTGACGAGAAGGGTGATTACCAAAAAAGGGAAGTTCTAGGAACCTCCCTCTGTGACAAAACTTGTCAGATGCATGCATACACAAGATTTTTTTTATTTTTTTTTGTAAATGCATACACAGGAATCAGGATAAGTTTTCTTATTATTGTTGTTTTTTGGGTTAAGAAAAATAATTAATACAGCATATGTATATGATCGACCATATTAAACACTCTTCATATAATACTTATACTAAGCTACTATAATAATTTATGATAGGATACGGTACAGTAATTTTGGGGTTCAGTTTTTAAAATTATTATATCATTATCATATTAATTTAATTCACTATTTTGAAGTTTGGTTTTGATATTTTGCGATATGATAATTTGGTAATCATATTAATTTGTTCAATATATCCTTGATGAATGGGAGTCTCGATTTGTTGCCTGCTCAAGTGTCGTATCTCCATTTGAAGCACATTGTCGATTAGGACATCCTTCTCTACCTCTGTTGAAAAAGCTTTGTCCTCAGTTTCAGCATATTTCCTCATTGGAATATGAGTCATGTAAATTTGCAAAACACCATCGCATCTCACTAGGTCCAACGGCTAATAATCGAGTTGAGTCTGCTTTTGAGTTAGCACATTCAGATGTTTGGGGACCATATCGGCATATCCTGTTGTTTCTAAAACTGGGCATAAATATTTTGTTACTTTTGTGGATGATTTTTCTCGAATGACTTGGATTTACTTTATGAAGAGTCGATCTAAAGTGTTTACTCATTTTACTGCCTTTTGTGCTGAAGTCAAAACTTAATTTAGTGCCTTAGTTAGGGTTCTAAGGAGTGATAATGCTAAAGAATATATGTCAGAATTAATTCGGTCTTACATGAGAAAGCACGGTATTCTTCATCAGTCTTGATGTGTTGATACACCTTCTGAAAATGGAGTTGCTGAGAGGAAGAATAGGCATATATTTGAGACAGCTTGGGCACTTTTGTTCCAATTGAAAGTCCCCAAACAATTTTGGGCTGATGCAGTTGCTACAGCTTGTTTTCTGATCAATCGTATGCCGTTGATTGTGTTGACAGGTAATATGCCTTATAGTGTTCTTTTTCCAAACAAATCACTATTTCCGGTGGAACCTAAGGTGTTTGGAAGCACATGTTACGTTCGAGATTTTTGACTATCTATTACTAAGTTGGATCCAAAGCCGTTAAAATGTGTTTTCTTGGGCTATTCTCGACTTCAGAAAGGGTATCGGTGTTATTCTGTTGAGCTTGGCAAATACCTAGTGTCAACTGATGTGGTATTTTCAAATGCTACACCATTCTTCAATGCACCTCCCATTTCTACAAGTGAGGTGGAGGAAGATGAGTGGTTGATCTATCAGGTTACTTGTGTTGTAACAAAACAATCAGATGATGTTGTTCTTCCATTTTCTAGTTCATTCATTGAGAATCAGTTAACTATTACACCTCCAGAACGGTTTTTCATCCGTTCCAACAAGATTGCCAATTGTTCAAGTTTACTCAAGGAGGATAGGTAATGATGATACTTATCCTACATCAACTCATTCATCATTAGTTCCTTCTCCACTTGATTCTTCAGAAAATCTTGACCTTCCTATTGCTCTTCGGAAAGGTACACGTCAGTGTAAATCCACATATTTCATTGCTAACTTTGTTTCTTATGACCACTTATCTCCTGCATCTAGTTGTTTGATTAGCTCTCTAGACTTTATCTCTATTCCTAAAACAGTGAAATAAGTCTTGACTAATCCTGGATGGCGTGATGCAATGCTTCAAGAGATACATGCTCTTGATGAAAATCATACTTGGGATTTGGTGGATTTACCCCAAGGAAAGAAAGTAGTAGGATGCAAATGGGTTTTTACAGTCAAAGTCAAAGTCAAAGTCAATCCAGATGGTTCTATTGCAAGACTAAATGTTATACTTGTGGCTAAAGGCTATGCTCAGACTTATGGGGTAGGTTATTTGGACACTATCTCCCTCGTAGCTAAGCTCACCTCTGTTCGTTTATTTATTTCTTTGGCTGCTTCTCAACATTGGCCTTTGCATCAACTGGTTATCAAGAATGCTTTCCTTTACGGTGATCTCCATGAAGAGGTGTATATGGAGCAACCACCTGGGTTTGTTGTCCAGGGGGAGTATGGAAAAGTTTGTCATCTAAGAAAATCTCTATATGGTCTAAAGCAGAGTCCTCGTGCCTGGTTTGGAAAATTTAGAGATGTAGTTCAATAATTTGGGTTGAAGATGAGCAAGTATGATCACTCTGTCTTTTATAGACAATCAATGACTTGTATTATTCTTCTAGTTGTCTATGTTGACGATATTGTTATTACAAGAGATGATTGTACTGGAATATCTTCTCTCAAGCAGTTTCTACATGCCAAGTTTCATACCAAAAACTTGGGACAGCTAAAATACTTCTTGGGTGTAGAAGTAGCTAGAAGCAAGAAAGGGATTTTATTATCTTAAAGGAAGTATGTACTTGACCTACTTGCAGAAATTGGTAAGTTGGGAGAAAAACCGTGTGGCACACCAATGGTTCCTAATGCACATCTTACTAAGAATGATGAGGACCCTTTTGATGATCCAAAAAGATACAGAAGGTTGGTTGGGAAACTAAACTACCTTACTGTGACTCGGCCAGATATTGCCTATGTAGTCAGTATTGTTAGTCAATTCATGTGTGTACCAACTGTCAAACATTAGGCTGCCTTGGAACAAATTCTGTGTTATTTGAAAGGATCCCCTGGCATTGGCATATTGTATAGTGACCACAAACATACTCGTGTTGAATGCTTTGCAGATGTTGATTGGGCAGGATCAAGAATTGATAGAAGATCGACTACTGACTATTGTGTCTTTGTTGGTGGAAATTTAGTATCTTGGAGGAGTAAGAAACAAAATGTTGTATCTCGATCTAGTGTAGAGTCTGAATATAGAGCTATGACTCAGTCCACATGTGAAATACTATGGATACAACACCTTTTAGCTGAGGTTGGTTTGAATCCTTCTTTTCCAGTAAAACTTTAGTGTGATAATCAGGTTGCTCTACATATTGCCTCAAATCCAGTGTATCATGAACGGACAAAACATATTGAGGTCGATTGTCACTTTGTTCCTGAGAAAATTCAAGAGAACGTGATTTCTACAGGCTATGTGAAGACAGGAGAGCAATTGGGTGATATATTCACAAAGGTTTTGAATAGAACTCGGGTGGAATATCTTTGTAACAAGTTGGGCATGATTAATATCTATGCTCCAACTCGAGGGGGAGTGTTACATAGTCATATCTACTCATAATATTCATAGCATAATCATAGGTAGAGATCTTTAGGAATCTTAGAGATATTTAGGGATATTTTCTGATTTTATTTCCTTAGATAGATTTACTTGTACTACAAATAGCTCTTATCCTTGGAATAATAGAACAAGGAAATTGATTCATTGGCCCTGTACTTTACAATATCCAACCCACAACAGCCCAGAACCGAACTTCGAAACTGTCTATGTATACACAAACAACGTTTAGGTGCAAATACAATATGATGAAAAGATACAATTTGCTACTCTGTGAAGAATGATTTACAGCTATCAAGAATGGTAGCACATTTGTGATCCAAATCAAAGGGACAAAATCATGGAGCCAGATTCCACCACAGCACAAAGCACGAAGACAAGGTTCAAGGATTACTTTGTAGGTCATACACACACAATTATAAGGTTCTTTTCTTCTTTCTGTATTGTTATGTAGACACAAATGTAGAAGTAAAGAAACTGCACAAATACCTTAGGAAGGATAATGCTTACCATAGTAGCTGATGATCCCATTTGGAAGGAAAAAACATAAATATTACCAAAATGCAGCAGCAAATAATTTTCATCATCCAACCACCACGGTGAACACCATCACATGGGTCTTTCTGGCTCTTTACACCAATCATCAAGATTGCCAAAATAGTGAAAAAGAGAAAGGTCCCCAGGCTAACTCGCAGTACAACATCTGTTTCAAACCACTCCCTGCTTGGTGTTGTGTGAAAGCTATTAATCCCTGCAATAAAATTGATATGTAAATCTATCTTGAACAAGTAAAAATGTCTCTCTCCATTAAAGAAAAATTATTAGCCAAATCAAGGTCAAGGTTCCACACAATCATCTTGATTCAGTTAGCAAGAAAATAACAATGAGCTATGAAAAGATGTTCACAACCATTAACTCCGGCTGAAACGAATAATTAGATACAAACATAAAGTCAAGCAAACAATCAATATAGCATTGTCAAGGTTTCATATTTAGTAAAATCTAGCATATTTTAGTCTTTTTTTGGGTAGCCAAAAATACGTTGTTTACAGTTCCAAGCCGATCGATAATGAGCCTGCACCTTTACTTGGTTCACGATACAAAATTTAAACTCATGACATGATACCTCTTGCAATGCATTATTCTTGCTATTGAACCAAAGCCCTAGGGTAAGTATTTCAACTTTTCCAAAACTCATAATATTGAAGATTCCAACTACAGAGCCATTCAGAAGAGTGAACCCAGAGAAGCAACAAAATAAAACAACGCATGGAAAATACTGTTCAATAAGCAAGGCAAACCGAAAATATAAAGAATTAAAAGCAAATTAATAAGCCAAATCTAATCAAGTACTAATAATGTAACTACAATAACATTTCAAAGTCATTCACTTGGCTGAAAAGGAAAACAAATAGAAACATAACTCAAGCACAAACGAAACATGTCAAGCCTTTTCATCACTAAAATCCAACAAACATAGCTGAAAATCTAACAAAAGCAAACCCAAATAGGCAGAGATAGCAACAAAGCAAGTAAAATAATAATCCATAAACAAGTGCAATCAAACGAGATTTACCTGGGATTTTCTCCATGAGAAAAGCAGCAACCTCCCTAAGAATCCAAGACACAATGAGTGAGAGAGCAAAAAGTCCACAGTATGCAATCCTAGCTGAACGCCGGCTTATCCCTGACACCACCGTCCGGCAAGAAGCTGCCCACATCCTTTATTCAGTCATTTATGCCTTTTCCGACTCAATTAATCGCATAAAATTGCAAACTCGAACCCTAAATTCCAAAAATGAAACCTTCAGCTCACTTTTTTCTCCCCTTCAATAAGAATAATTTTAAAAAATGAGAAAAATGTCGAAAAAACAATTAATCTATGAATTCAATTATTCAAAAAAAGGTCAGGATAAATTGATTACGGCGACGAGAAGGGTGATTACCAAAAAAGGGAAGTTCTCTGTGAATTAGCGAGCCAGGTGACAAAACTTGTCAGAATGCATGCATACACAGGAATCAGTATAAGTTTTCTTATTATTGTTATTTTTTGGGTTAAGAAAAATAATTAATACAGCATATGTATATGATCGACCATATTAAACACTCTTATTATAATATTTATACTAAGCTACTATAATAATTTATGATAGGATACAGTACAGTAATTTTGGGGGTTGAGATTTTAAAAATATTATATCATTATCATATTAATTTAATTCACTATTTTGAAGTTTGGTTTTGATATTTTGCGATATGATAATTTGGTAATCATAATTGATTTGTTCAACTTTTTCAATTAATATATACTCGTATAATAGAGTTTTATGACTTGGACAATTCAAAAAAAAGTCTCAATTAAATCATACTCACACATTACATATGTAGAAATATAGATACAAAAGAAAATACAAACAATTTCTTTTGTTAATCAATTACATTTAAGATACATTTCAATCAAAATAGAGTAATCAAAATTTAAATTTCTAAACATTTAGTTTATACTAGTATTTTATATATATAGTGTTTGTGTGTGTTATTTATGTAACTATATACTTCGGTATATATAGTATTTGATATTTCGGTATGTTATTCCTTAAAATCAAATCGAATATCAAAAAAATTAAAATATATAACACATATCATACCAAATACCATAATATCAAAATCACGATATCAAAATATTTAGTATGATATAATAATTCAGTATATACTCATATCTTTTTTGTGGTCAGAATATATACTCATATCGTCCCTAAATTAACATATTATTTTTAATGATGAAATAGAATGTTATATATATATAAAGGAGAAACATAGAGAAGGTGATGTGGCACCTCTCTATGATCCCCATTCCAATTTTTCCTTTTTCTCTTTTTTTTTGGCCCTTTTTTATATTTAAAATATTTAATTTATTGTGAAAGCATTATTTAATTTATTATAAATAAATATTATATTAATGAAGGAACATTTATGTATATCAAAGACTCTTCACATGCCAAATATTTTTTTATTTTTTATATTATATAAAAAAGAAAAATGAAAATTACTACTCCTCCATTTATTTTATTTTTAAATGTACAAAATTGAATGTCTAAAAATTTACTACTCCACTCAATTTCAATAATTTGAAAAATTAAAAGTCTCATCAGTTTTTTTTTTCCCTTGTGGGTATTTTCTTATTATATAAAAAAGAAAATGACAATTATATATATATAGACAAGGTGATGTGGCACTTATCTATGACCTTCATTTCTATTTATCTTTTTTCTCCTTTTTTTTTGGGCATTTGTTAGTTTTTCTCCTCATTTTTAATGTAGTTAATATTTATATAATTGTTGAATAATTAATGTTTTTATTGTAAATATGTTATATTAATGTAGATGTCCATAATTTCAAGATGAAATTGCACCATTATGTGAATAAACTCACACCTCCACCACCTTCTCTTTTATCTTCCACACCCCTTAATCTTCACATTCTCAAGAATTAATGTCATGTTTATTATTATCTCTTTATATGTCTTTATGTAACAATATAAATAGAGATCTTGAGGATTATGTTATGCACTTGAAGATTTGAGAAACACTGGAATATACTCAGAAGAATAAGAAAACTCTTCTACCTTATCTCTCTACATTTTTTGTCTACTTTCTTACATATAGTATTACTTCTTTAGATTAATTTGAAATATGTTTTGATTCTTGAATAGCCACATCTAATTGCATTTACCTTCTAGACTAGAAAAAGATGTATTAATACTTTGTAATTGTTCAATATAATTATATACGATGAAAATTCATTGTCTCCCAATAGATATGAGATTTGTTACAAACGAATTCAAAGAGACAAAAATCTACGTGAAGACTTCTGCTATTAAATATTATTTTGGTTATGAAGCTGCATTTTCAAGGTAATAATTTGCCCACTTCTTTCTTTTTTGGTTGTTTTAGAAGTAGTATAAATATGCAATAGTGTGAAAAATGTTCCGGAGTTTCGAAAATATAATACTTTTCAAGTACTTTATTTTTTATTTCCTATTTCAATTTGTCTTTGATTCATTTAGTTGAAGAAAAAATTGACTATGGTTTAAATTATCTTTATGTCCAATGTGATGGACAGGAAAAGTAAACCTACACTAAGTCACTAAGGTATAAAAAACATTTTATTCTTTGCCTTTTTTTTCTTTTATTCAATATAAATGCATAATTATTTTATACTTTTAATTTAAGATTTTGATACGTATTTATACTTCCGAATGCAATAACTTTGAGTAGGTAATTATTTTCTATGTTGAATTGAGACTTTGAGGTGTGAGTTTTCATCATGCAATAACTTTTGTATGCTCTTCCTTTGCCTTTATTTTTTTCCTTAAATAATTTCTTTGTAATTTTTCATGATCTATAATTATTTTCCATCAATTCTTTTGACTTCATAAATTTTCATCAAATGATATGAGTGATATAAATTTATATTATATTAATTTCATAATGTCTTTTTCTAAAAAAATTCTTGATTTCTTTCCATGTGTTCTTTCATAATACTTAAAAATATTTTTTTCAATAAAAAAACTTAATTTTTCATTCAATTTTCAAAAAGAGGAAGAAAAAAACCTAACAATACAAAAAAATAATAATAATAAAATAAATAATTTCAAGAAGAAAAAATAATTGTCAAGACAAAAATAATGACAGCTCTATCACCATCCAAATCATCATGGTCTTAAAGCTTTATGACTTGTATTATAAAGGTTATGCCAACACATTTTTAATTAATTTATAAGGCATTAGAAAGGCTATGCCGACACATTCTTAATTAATTAATAAGGCCAAAAATATGCATTGACAATTTTTAGATATTTTTAAGTTAACACATAATTTTATATAGATAGGAATAGACAAGATGATATAATACATCTTTATGAAATAAAATATTATTTGCACCCTTCTTTCATTTAACACTTTAATTGTGAAATAAATTGGACACATAATAAAAAAAATTGAAAATTGAAAACATGATTTAATATTCATTCAAAAACATTGGTACTTAATATTTATAATAGAATGTTCAATGTAAATTTACGAGGAATACGATAAAATGGGTGATTGTAACTTACATGAACTTGCAATGTTAATTGAAATTCAATAAATATGTTAACATAAATTTATATTAAGAAAATGTAATAAATGGTCTTATGAAGTGGCTTTTGAATTTTTTATAGCGTCTCTTTTTTCTCATGTTTGTTTTGATTTTTTTCAATATGATAATTCAATTCAATTTATTTTATTAATACGTCATACAATTCCTATACTAATTTGGATTATTAGCTTATATACCAAGTTGATGAAGTAGAATATTTTTTTCGTTGTCTTTTCTAAAAATTCTCAAATAGCTATTGAACATATTATTTTCGTTATAGTATTACTTTGTGTATTATGAGTTTTGAAAATTTTAAAAACTTTATAACTTAATCAAAGAATTTGAACATCACTATATTTACACCTACACTCAAATGAATAGCAACATTTCATGAAACATCTTCAATTCATGAGTTCAAAATATTCGAGTGGTGAGTATGAGTAGAAAACTGATGAAAGTTTTTTTAATTTATATTCTTTTCTGAGTGATATAATGAAGTATTTTTTTTGAGAAATTTTTTATATCATGTTTTCATTTAATTATTTCTTGAGTAGCAAAGACTAAATATATATAAATAATCAGGGTGGACAAATATGTAATCAAAGGTCTGTCAAAAAGCTATTTTTATACATAATTTTTTTTAATATTTGCTTAAAACAAAATATAAATAAAGTTTAATTCGAATTTTCATGGTCAAATTAATATTCAAATAAAGTAAAAAAATTTCAAATTCTTATAATTTCTTATGACCAAACGGGTGGTGTAATTTTTTTTTATTTCGCACGAAGCGCGGATAAGTTCCCTAGTATATAT
>JAJOOH010013431.1:0-30219 GCA_029582605.1 Solanum gracilifrons
GCAGTGCCCCCAGGCAATGGGGCGTCAGTACAAAATAATGTACAGAGTATGAAAGGCAATAGTCTATGATGAGGTATCCTGATATACTGGAATAATCTAATAAATAAATCAAGGATAAGATAAGTGTACTGGCCTGCTCCTAAATCTAAACTTATCAAAAATAATGAAACAACAACCTAACCAAACCCCCATAAGCTCGGCAGGTACAAACAGCACACAAGACCACCTACTCAGGCCCCCATAAGCCCGAAAGGTGAAAATCAGCCTATATATCCCTACCAGTAGTCCCCTAGCCCCGTAGGTAATCACATAGCCCTCTTAGGCATTAATATAGCCCCGTAGGCAGCACATAGCTCTCTTAGGCATCAACGTAGCTTATAGACAATTCATAGCCCTCTTAGGCAATAACGTGGCCCTGTAGGAAGCACATAGCCTTCTTAGGTGTCAATATAGCCTTGTAGGCAACTCATAGCCCTTCTAGGCACAATATAGTCCTATTAGACAACATCATAGCCTCCATAGGCAGTTCATAGCTTAACAACTAACCACAATAGCCCCAAGGGCAACAACAAAAAATTAAGTAGGGTTAAGGTGAGTAATTTAGCTATAAGCAATATATATATGAATAATCTCCAAGTTGTTCTTGACTTAGGGTCTTTCTTAACAAATCGTGAGTCCCTAAAATGAGGGGATATAACCACCCAATTAGCCAACCATTCACAAATACATCTACAAGATCACCAACATTAACTACATCTAAGGAAACATGTCGATAAAGGGAATAACCTTAACATACCTTTCCAATGAACGCTCGAAAGACCGTAGTTCCTTCACGAATGTTGTTCCTTATGTCCTAAGCTTCGCAAACACTATATATACACAACTGGTACGCACCTATGAATAGTTTATAATTAATCTTATATCGGCAGATTTGCCATAATGCCCCAACTTGTCGAAACATCCGTAGAAATTCATAAAAACAATCATAAAAGAGTCTCGAGATGATTACCTTAGTTAACCAAGTTAAAACCTTGAAGAAACACCAATAATTACAAATTTATATCTTCAAAAACCAGCTCCAAACGCAGCAAATAGAAGGGAAAAACAATTTCCACGTGTAGGGATTACGTTTCTAGGCATGGGGGCAATGTTTAATGGTAGAAATCGTCAAAACTAACCTTCATAGAAACCCTCTCCTAAGCTTTATCTCTGGTTTTAGAACTGAAATGAACTGTTTCCATGGCTAAAAACGTTAAATAGCTGATTTACCATATTTCCTTACCCGACCCGGATCCGACCCGGATTTTGCCCTAACAGTCCCTAGTAAAACCCTCATAACTTTTTACTCGGATGTCCGTTTGATACGGGGTTTTGTGCGTTGCAAACTAGACTCGTAGGCCTTCGATTTAATAGGTAATAGGCCTTCTAAATCTTTATATATTGGGAGAAAACATCCAATACATTTGATCCAAATTTCAAAGAAATCTTTAAAAAGGAACTTATGATAACTTTCGCCAACTTTTATTTTGCCACTTACTTAACTTCAAAACTTGAGATAAAACCTTTGAACACTTAAAATATGACATACCACATCCTTTTTAATTTATTACTCACCCTCTTTGTCTTTCCACGAAGTTACGAGTTAATTTAGACGTTTTGGAAAAGTCGGGGTGTTACATTCTTCCCCCCTTAGAAACATTCGTCCTCGAATGAAAAAAAAATAAAATAAAAATCTGAGTCACACAATCATGTCCCTAGGTGTTGCCAAAGTATAGACAAAGTATCATTTGTGAATGTGACTATCCATAACCTGAAACACAGAAATTCTAACCTAGGCGTCTCACATGACGTCATAAATAGCTAAGCACTATAGCTCCGCAATAACAGTGCGAGCAAAATACAACAAGAACAACCATAATAATAAGCAATAATAAATAAAAAAAATGGATAGGTATCTAACCTTACTTCGCTAATATAAATTGATATGCTATCACCCTGGGTATGAAACAAGTGAGGATATTTGCACCTCATGCCATCATCAGCTTCCAAGGTCACCTCTTCTTTATTCTTGTTTCTCCACAATACTTTAACCGAAGCCACCTCCTTGGTCCTCAATTTACGGACCTGTCGATCTAATATGGCAACTGGAGTTTCCTCATAGGACAAATCCTTTGTGATCTGAAGATCCTCAACTGGGACAACCCGATAAGGGTCTCCTACACACTTTCGTAGCAGCGATACATGGAAAACTGGATGAATAGATTCTAGCTCCGAAGGCAATTCTAACTCATATGCCACTTGTCCTACCCTCCGAAGGATTCGGTATGGCCTAATGAATCTTGGACTAAGCTTTCATTTTTTGTCAAATCTCATAACACCTTTCATAGCAGAGACTTTTAAAAATACCCAGTCATCAACACAAAACTCTAACTCCCTTCATCGCATATCTGAGTATGACTTCTGTCGGCTTTGAGCTGTTAGAAACCTCTCCCGAATGAGCTTAACTTTCTCTACTGTCTGCTGGACTAAGTCGGGTCCGATCAACCCTAACTCACCTGCCTCAAACCATCCAATGGGGGATCTACATTTTCTCCCGTACAAAGCCTCATAAGGTGCTATCCCGATGTTGGAATGATAGCTATTATTGTATGTGAACTCAATAAGAGGCAAGTGGTCATCCCAACTTCCGTTGAAGTCTAGCGCGCACGCCCGTAACATATCCTCGAGTGTCAAAATTGTGCGCTCAGCGTGGCCATCTGTTTGAGGATGAAAGGCGGTACTAAGATTAACTTGTGTCCCTAATCCTTTCTGGAAGGACCTCCAGAAGTTGGCGGTAAATTGTGCTCCTCTATCAGAGATAATAGATTCTGGGACACCGTGTAGCCTAACAATCTCTTTAATATAGAGCCCTGCATAGTTTTCGGACGAAAAAGTAGCCCTGACTGGTAAGAAGTGGGCTGATTTTGTTAGTCTATCAAGAATTACCCAAATAGAGTCAAACTTGCGAAGCTATCGAGGTAACCCTGTAATAAAATCCATATTAATTGCTTCCCACTTCCATAAAGGAATGGCTATCTCCTGAACTAGCCCAACGGGCTTTTGGTGCTCAACATTCACCTGTTGGCAGTTAGGACACTGCGCCACAAACTCAGCAACGTCCTTCTTCATCCCCTGCCACCAATAGATCTCCTTAATATCATGGTACATCTTCGTCAAACCAGGGGTGAATAGAATAACAGGAATGATGTGCCTCATCCATAATTTGATGTCGAAGCCCTGCAACATTTGGAACACACAATCGACCGCTATATCTGAGGAATCCATCTTTTGCTATATCAAATGCTAAAGACTGTTGATCCTGAGCCTTAGCTCTAAGCTGCTCTAAGCTAGGATCCTCTGGTTGTCGTGATTTTACTTCTACAACTAGAGATGATACGGTTGTATCCTGAATTGTGACCCCACTATCGTCTGCCTCTAACAATCTGACTCCTAAGCTAGCTAACTGATGAATCTCTCGCGCTAGCTCCCACTTCTCAACACCTAAGTGGGATAAACTACCCATAGATTTTGGACTGAGTGCATCGCCTATCACATTCACCTTTCCTGGATGATATAAAATATCCACGTCGTAGTCTTTCAGTAAATCAAGCCATCAACGTTGTCGCAAATTTAAATCTTTTTGTTTAAAAATATATTGAAGGCTTTTATGATATGTGAAGATGTCAACATGAACGCCATATAAATAGTGTCTCCAGATCTTTAATGCATGCACTACTATAGCCAACTCTAAATCGTGGGTCGGATAGTTCTTATCATGCTTCCTCAACTGCCTTGAAGCATATGCGATAAACTTACCATGTTACATTAGACATATCCCAACCCAAAACCAGAAGCATCACAGTACACCACATAACCTTTTGAATCCTCTGGCATTGCTAGAACTGGTGCTGATGTCAACCTGTCCTTTAGCTCCTGGAAACTATGCTCGCAAGCCTCAGTCCACTCGAACTTAGCTGTTTTTTTAGTCAGCTTCGTTAATGGTGCTGAAAGTGAAGAAAACCCCTCTACAAACCTTCTGTAGTACCCAGCTAACCCTAAGAAACTACAAACCTCGGTCGGAGTCATAGGTCTGGGCCAAGTATTTACGGCTTCAACCTTTTGTGTATCAACCGCAATGCCTCCATCTGATACAATATGGCCTAAGAAAGCTACAGAGTTCAACCAGAACTCACACTTGGAAAACTTTGCATAAAGTTCTCGATCTCGAAGAACCTGAAGGACTGCTCGCAGATAATTTGCATGCTCATCTTTTGAACGTGAATACACCAAAATATCATCAATATATTCAATCACAAACAAGTCTAGATATGGCCTGAATATACTATTCATCAGGTCCATGAACATTGCTGGGGCATTAGTTAATCCAAAAGACAGTACCAAGAACTCAAAGTGTCCATATCTAGTTCTAAAAGATGTCTTTGGAACGTCTTTTTCCCGAACTCGTATCTGGTGATACCATGATCTTAAATCAATCTTTGAGAAACACTTAGTACCTTGTAACTGATCAAACAAGTCATCTATCCTCGGAAGGGGATACTTGTTCTTTGTAGTTGTCTTATTCAGTTGTCGGTAATCGATACACATTCTTAGTGAGCCATCTTTCTTCCTTACGAACAACACTGGTGCACCCCATGGTGAAGCACTAGGTCTAATAAAGCCTTTATCCAGCAAGTCTTTCAGTTGATCCTTTAACTCCTTTAGCTCAGCAGGAGCCATTCTATAAGGAGGGATAGATATGGGTTGTGTACTTGGTAGCATATCGATAGAAAAATCAATTTCCCGTTCTGGAGGGATACCAGGGAGTTCGTCTGGAAATACATCTAGAAACTCATTAACTACCGGAATAGACTAAAGAGTCGGTGGTTCTGCATCTATGTCATGAACGTGAACAAGATGATAAATACAACCCTTGGTAATCATCCTCCTCGCCTTAAGATAGGAAATAAACCTACCTTTTGGCGTTGTTGTATCGCCTTTCCATTCCCGAACTGCCTCTCCTAGAAAGTGGAATCTAACAATCTTTGTCCGGCACTCAACATTAGCATAACAATACGCTAACCAATCCATACCCATAATGATGTCGAAATCGACCATCTCTAACTCTACGAGATCTACATAGGTCTGACGGTCGATAATTTCTACCGTGCAACCTCGATAGACTCTCCTGGCAACAATAGACTCACCAACTGGTGTGGATACAATAAAGGGTCGATCTAATGACTCTGCTACTATACATAACTTCCCCGCAATAAATGGAGTAGCATAAGACAGAGTAGATCTACGATCTATCAAAGCATAAACACAATGTGAGCAAATAATCAATGTACCAGTCACAACATATGGTGATGACTCTGAGTCCTGTCGGCCGGTTAATGAATATGTACGATTCTGTCCACTACCAGAACTAGATGCTCCATCTCTGCCTCCGCCTCTATCTCTACGTGCCGAAGTCTGGGGTCCACGCCCTGTAGACTGTGCTGATGAAGATGAACCTACTACTGACCTGGTCGACTGACCTATACCACCCTGACCTATGGTAGGGCAGTTTCTCCACCCATGCCCTTCCTGTCCACAAGAATAACAACCTGTGGAACCCTGTTTTCACCTCCCGAAATGCATCCTACCACAAGTTGCGCAACGCGGTGGTGCTGTCCTAGTCTGGCCTGAGCCTCTGTGCTGCCGAGAGCCTTATGCTCGTTAACCCTCACCAGGGCCTGACTGTCTATGACGATCAAATCTACTCCTCTGGAACTGCTGTGGTGGAGGTCTAGGTGGCCTACTAGAATATCGAGGTCTGGAACCACCCTGAATATCTCCATATGAACCAGTGGGCCTATCCCTCTTCTGTCTCTCTCTATCGACCCTCTCAGTCATATACTGTAGATGTCGGCGATCCTCTATGCCTTGTGCAAAGGCCTGAATTAACGAGATATCCATATTATCATTTAGTGCAGCGGTAGAACAAGCGTCGATATAGTCTGAGTCAAGCCCTCCCACAAATCTAGCCAATGAATCAACAAATACTGGTGCATATCTAGCCAATGAATCAAATCTTAACCCGTACTCTCGGACACTCATGTTTCCCTATCGGAGGTTCATAAACTGGTCCACCTGGCTATCCTTAATCTCCCGAGGTAAATAATGATCTACGAAAGCCTCTGCAAATCTATCCCAAGTGGGTAGAGATGCATCTTTTCCCCTAGATCTCTCCCAGCTTTCGTACCAAAATACTGCAACATCACGCAATCGAAATGCTGCTAACTCAACTTACTAAGTAGCTGAGACATGCATGACTCTGAAGATTCTATGAAGCTGATCAACAAAGTGCTGAGGGTCCTCTCTGCGATCTGTCCCTGTAAACTGTGGAGAATTCAAGGCAAGAAATTCACGGACTCTCGAACTTCCGGGCCCTTCAGAAGGTCCGGCAACATCTGGCACAACTGGCTAGTGCTGTGCGGCTACTAACTGTGCTAGCATATATACTGCACTCTTGAAATCATGATCAGATGGAATAGGAGGAACTAGAGGTTATACTGCTGGTGGAGCCGGGGGTCCTGTAGCCCTCGGAGGCTTCTGAAGTGGTGGAGAAGCTATATGGCGCTGAGAAGATGTGTCCCCCTGGGTATCACAATGGGCTGCCTCCACCTGTGGTACCTTCCCAGTACCCTCTCCTGCAGTTGTATCTAGTTCCTGGCTACTTGTGGTCTGTCTGGTGTCAGCCATGTCTATCTGCATACAAATATCAATTATAAGCCAGAAACCTCAACCCTTAAGACACTGCTCTATAGCACGAGGTGACCAAAAGAAGGATAGTCATTCTAACATTCCCGGTAGCTTCTTTCTTATCGAATATGGTGCACAACACATTTATAAACAAGACTCTACTAGACACGGCTTGCAGACACCCAAGGACACGACGTTGCTCTGATACCAAGTTTGTCACACCCCAAACTCAAGGGGCGCAACTGGTTCCTAATGCAAAAACTCAGGCCCGAGCCGACCATGCTGAACCATTTGCTACTAGCGCATGGCAGCCACAAGCAATCAAGATATCAAACAAGTATATCTCGGCTTAAAACTAAGCCATAGGCCGACAAGGCCCCTGGCAATTGATCAATAAAAGAAACAGCTACTCCCAAGAGATCATATAAATAAATAGCCAACTAGCACAGAAGTGCTGATTGGGCCGTCGAGGCCACCATGATATCTATACCAAAACTAAAAGCATGTATATATCAATACAATACATCAAACAGCTCACAAGCTTCAGCTAACCAACCACATAGGCCAGTATGGCCTTAACGTAGCTATACACCCCACACACTAGTCTGCAAGCCTCTAAGAGTAGTAAAGATTAGTAGGACAGGGCCCCAGACTACCCATAAAGATATATGCCACAAAAGCTAACAAACCTACTAACTCTGGCAGCTTCGGAGGAAAGAGGCTAGCCAACCGGATAAAATTCAATCCTGCTGCTGAGGAGATCTACTCAGTCGTCTGTCAGGACTTGCATGCATAAAAGTTGCGCCCCCAGGCAATGGGGCGTTAGTACAAAATAATGTACAGAGTATGAAAGGCAATAGTCTATGATGAGGTATCCTGATATACTGGAATAATATGATAAATAAATCAAGGATAAGATAAGTGTACTAACCTGCTCCTAAATCTAAACTTATCAAAAATAATGAAACAACAACCTAACCAAGCCCCTATAAGCTCGGCAAGTAAAAACAGCACACAAGACCACCTACTCATGGCCCCATAAGCCTGTAAGGTGACAATCAGCCTATATACCTCTACCAGTAGTCCCCTAGCCCCGTAGGTAATCACATAGCCCTCTTAGGCATTAATATAGTCCCGTAGGCAGCACATAGCTCTCTTAGGCATCAACGTAGCTTATAGACAATTCATAGCCCTCTTAGGCAATAACATGGCCCTGTAGGAAGCACATAGCCTTCTTAGGCGTCAATATAGCCCTGTAGGCAACTCATAGCCCTTCTAGGCAAAATATAGTCCAATTAGACAACATCATACCCTCCATAGGCAGTTCATAGCTCAACAGCTAACCACAATAGCCCCAAGGGCAACAACAAACAATTAACTAGGCTGATGGTGAGTAATTTAGCTATAAACGATATATATATGAATAATCTCCAAATCGTTCTTAACCTAGGGTCTTTCTTAACAGATCATGTGTCCCTAAAATCAGGGGATATAACAACCCAATCAGCCAACCATTTACAAATACATCTACAAGATCACCAACGTTAACTACATCTAAGGAAACATGTCGATAAAGGGAATAACCTTACCATACCTTTCCAATGAACGGTGGAAAGACCGTAGCTCCTTCACGAAAGTTGTTCCTTATGTTCTAAGCTTCGCAAACACTATATATACACAACTGGTACGCACCTATAAACATTTTATAATTAATCTTATATCGGCAGATTTGCCATATTGCCCCAACTTGTCGAAACGTCCGTAGAAATTCATAAAAACAATCATAAAAGAGTTCTGAGATGATTACCTTAGTTAACCAGGTTAAAACCTTGAAGAAGCACCAATAATTACAAATTTATATCTTCAAAAACCAGCTCCAAACGCAGCAAATAGAAGGGAAAAACAATTGCCACGTGTAGGGGTTACGTTTCTAGGCACGGGGGCAATGTTTAATGATAGAAATCATCAAAACTAACCTTCATTATGCTAGGACTTCATAGAAACCCTCCCCTAAGCTTTCTCTCTGGTTTTAGAACTGAAATGAACTGTTTCCATGGCTAAAAACGTTAAATAGCCGACATACCATATTTCTTTACCCGACGCGGATCCGACCCGGATTATTCCCTGGCAGTCCCTAGTAAAACCCTCATAACATTTTACTCCGATGTTTGTTTGATACGGGGTTTTGTGCGTTGCAAACTAGACTCGTAGGCCTTCGATTTATTGGGTAATAGGCCTTCTAACTCTTTATATATTGGGAGAAAATATCCAATACATTTGACCCAAATTTCAAAGAAATCTGTAAAAAGGAACTTATGATAACTTTCGCCAACTTTTATTTTGCCACTTACTTAACTTCAAAACTTGAGATAAAACCTTTGAACACTTAAAATATGACATACCACATCCTTTTTAATTTATTACTCACCTCTTTGTCTTTCCACGAAGTTACGAGTTAATTTAGACGTTTTGGAAAAGTCGGGGTGTTACATTTGTTTTCTTATATACACAGATTTATTTTGTATTTTTATATACAAACAAAGTTTATTTTGTATTCTTGTATACAAACAGAGTTACATTGTATTATTTAATACATTTAGTTGCTATCTACTTTTTTCAAAGTTTTCGATATATTTCATCTTTTATTTTTCTTTATATTGAGTTGAGTATCCAGAGGTGAGAACCCAGAGTCGAGTATCTTATTATTGCGTTGAGCCTTATTTTACTGAGTTGAATATGTTATCATTGAGTTGAACTATGTTTCTTTTTCCTGAGTTTGGTTTAGCATGAGTGATTGAGAGGAGATAAGTATGTTTCCTTTTTATCAAGTTCAACCTTATATTTATGCTTTAGAATTCCCCTTAAATACTCGTACATTCCACATACTAAGCCATTTGACCTTCATCGTTTCATGATGCAGATACATGTATTCCGGGTCATCAACATGAGCTTCGTTGATACCATATAGATTTCGAGTTAGCTATGGTGAGTCTTCTGGCTTCTGGAGGATTTCATTTAGTTTTTTGTTTTGTCACGATGTCGTTGGTCTTGTCCTGACTTCCATCCTTATCATTTAAAAGCTTCACAGATAGGTAATAGAGTTTGAAAAGTCTATTTTATTTATCTTGATAAATGTTTTAAAGACTTGAGTTGCCTAGTTTTGGTTAGGTAAATATACGATTATATTCTGATTTAATTATTTGAGTTTCATTGAATTATATTCTATTTTAGGTAAATATACGATTATATGCTTGAGTTAGTCTTCCGCTTGTAGTTAGCCAGGATAAGGGTTCGCTTGGGGAACAACAATTGTTCTTGAGTGCCGACCACATTCAGGGTGTAGACTCTGGTCGTGACCAACTTGATATCAGAGCACAGAGTTCAAGTGTCCTAGGATGTTTATGAAGCCGTCTCAAGTAGGATCTTGTTTATGGTTGTGAGGGCCCCATTTCTATAAATTAAGGATTATAGACATTTAAGAAAAGTTTCCCTTCTTTCATACTCTTAGTCGTGCAATATTGCTATGTCATAGAGACTTATTATAACTCGTGCGTTCACATATCCATTCGACTACCCCACATACTAGAGGTGATTGAAAAGTAGAGTCAGTCCTTTATCGATGAGTTGCCCTCAACAAAAGTCTTGAGGAAGTCATGTTACTCCAGAGGGGGCTTGAGAAAAGCCCATGAGTGAGTAAGTGTTCTGTTTTAGAGGAATGCACCCATATCCATATGAATCGTGCATTTGAGCTAAAAGTGAGTTGTAATCTTTTCCCTAAGCCTTATTTCAGCTGAGATCCTATGAGAAAATATGTTTAGAGTTTGGGTAGTATTGTCACCCTAAAAAGTAGCATGAGTTACGAGATCATGAACAATAGTAGAGAAAGAGCCTATAGTTAGAGAAAAGTATGCAGAGGTTTAGTAATCTAAGTAATGGAGATGGTGTTTCGACAAGCTATGTTACTATAGTCATACATCTAGTAAGTTATTAATGAGGAGTTTTCCCTTATGGGTAGACCAAGAAGTGATGAGTTATGAAGATTCCATAATGGGAGGTAGAGTGTGCTTTATCTAGAAAGGAACTTGTGATAAAATGTCATTGTATAAGTAATGATCAAGTGTAAGTGTCGAATAGAAGAGCAAAAGTAATCATCAAGAGATAGATCTAAGATAGGTTTATGATTTGATTGAGAGGGTCATGATGTTCAGAAGGTTATAGAACTAATCAAGGAATGAGGTACAACATAGTAGGTGAGCAATCTTATTGATATTCGGGTTTATTAATAAACATTAAGCTTGAATTTTAGATGAATGTCATGATCGAAAGAATGGCAACATGTGTCAGTCTTGGGATTTGATCTGGTAGACTTGACATAGAGTAGGTGAAGAATTGAGATGTTAGCTGCAATAAATATGAGTGGTACAAGTGAGAGACCATAACCTTTAGATAATGACAAAGGGTGGCTAAGTCACAAGAGTAAAAAAAGCATTAAGAGGTGTATTGAGAGGGTATGTAATTAGAAGAGGCTAACAAAAACACCTTAGAAAGAGGTCTTAGTACCTTCTTATGGAGAATTCAGTAGTCATGATATAAACTTCTCCCGAGTGTTAGAGTAAAAGATGATGTAGACCAGTTAAAGATGATGGAATAGGACCATAGCCTTCATGTGTCAGCTTTAGACGTAAGGGGGAAATTATAAGATTGGAAATCAAGACAAGTGTTTGAGAATAAGATAGTAATGAGTTCCAGAGAGTATGGGAGATATCTTTTCAGAGGTCATGTTAGTAATGTAGTTGTTAGAAGTACTAAGCTTGAATGTGGTGTTGTTAAACATTAGGTGGTTCTTGAAATGACCCAATGTGGTGGTAAAGAGTAATAGTTTTGGGATGAGATTCCCTATAGAGAGGTAGAGAACCCGAACCTTAGGATTTGGGTTAGGCTTGAATATAGTAAGAGCGTACCATTAGACTCAGACCTTAGTAAGAGTAACCGCATTTCTAACCCAGTCTAGTCATCATTTAAGGACGAATGATCCCAACTGAGAGATAATGTAACACCCTGGAATATTTTTGAGCTAAGACCCGAACCATCCTTCGTTGTGAGTAGGATTTTACCAAGGAATTTAAAATTTCTTAAGTATTAAGGTCAGGTCAGTAGATGTAGCACCTTGAGTTCCAAAAAGAACTAAATTGGAAATAGCAAAATCTGAAATTTTGCAAGTTATGCATTTTGGGTCAACTTAAAATGACCATAACTCTTAGTAAAAGATGAGTTAGGTAATCTACAAGATAGATAACAAAAGTTCTTTAAATTATCTTTCCAACGCCGGTGCGTTTGCTAAGTTTCAAGATCGGATGAGTGAGATATGCTCTTTTGAAGTCAGACTGTCCAGTTAAGGAAAGTTACCCGAAAATAGTGAGGGGTATTTTGGTCTTTTCCTTACCCAATCAGATTAATTCGTTTTTAGTAAGCTTTTAAGGGTTTAATCCTATTAGGTTCAGTTTTGTAATCCTAGTATACACCTAGGGTTTTAGTTGAGAGTTCAAGAAGATGAAAGAAGAGAAAAGAGGAGAAAAGTGGAAAGGATCAAGGCGTTTGTCGAGGTTCTTGAGTTTCGTTGCAGATTTTTGCCATGGGTTTGATCCCTAAGAGGTATGTAAGATTCGATAGTGTTGGGTTCGTTCACCCACATGCTAATCATGAGTTTTTCTTTGCGAATCTATTCATAAATATTGAGCAATCTATCCATAAGTGTTCTTGAGGTTTCCTTATCTATTAAGTTTTGATGTAAGATTCTACTTGGGTCAACTTCAAACGACCATATCTTTTAGAATATATAGAGTTACATGCGCAATAACCTATCCAATTGAAGGGATTTTCATGTACTTTCCAACGAAACCAATTTCACTACAATCCAATTTCTGAGTAAAAAGTTATGACTATTTTAGTAACCTATACAGTGATGTTACGAATTAGCCGACAGGAACACATTAGAAAGGGTTGTTTTTGTTTTTTTACCTGCTAGAAAACACTAAACATTTTTCTTGACTAATAAAATGGTCAAAAAAAAAATCAGATTTTCATCTTTTAATTATCATTCTCTTCTCTCTCAAATCCTAGGGAAAACCCTAAGGAAAATCCTAGTAGAACACTACATTCAAGATTCTTTCAATTCTTTTTCAAGATCCTTCATCAAGGTAAGTCTTTCTCCAAGCATTACATGTTTGTCAACTCAAATTCCTCCATAAAATTATGCATCACTAATGAAAATCTTAAATCTTGGCCATAGAGATTTCAAGAAACTAATTCAAGAATCTCAAGGTTTTCTTGATTGTTTACCTTCGAGTTAGGGTTTTAAGGCTTCTAATAAAGTTCTTCTTCAAGATTCTTCAAAAAAATTCAAGATTATTCAAGAACCTTGTTTTTTTTCAAGTATGTAAGGTTATCATAGTGTTGGACTAGTTCGTCCTCACGCCCTACATCTACCTTCAAATCAGTAAAAAAGAAGTCTAGGTTTCTACCGATAGATTTGAGTATTCTTGAGCTAAGTTGATTTGAGTTCTAAATCATTTTTGGATTATATTCCTTATCATGGGGATACTACATGTTACCCATGAAGGTCCTTGAGTTGTGTAGTTGAAGCCCATAATTTTATATGAACCCTATGAGTCGAGCAGTCTTGAGATGAGAGGCATCATTGAGTCCTTGAGTTGAGTAGTTCATGCCCATTATTCCGCATGAACCCTCCGAGTGGAGCATTCTTGAGATGAGTAGTATCATTGACTCCTTGAGTTTTGGAGTTGTTCAATTCCAAGTGTTTGGTTCTATGCATGGTTATTGAAAACCTTGAATTGAGTCGTTCACATCTATAATTTGGCATGAACCCTATTTAAGAAGTGTATTTACAAATTGATTTAAAACTTGTTTTAAAGACTTGAGCACTGAGTTGAGGAAGAGTAGAGCTGAGTTCATTTTCTTTAAAATGATATATGGGAACTAAGTATTTTCAAGAGTGTTTTTATAATTAAGATGAGAGGAAACTAAGATTTCCAAAAGAGTTTTGAGTAGTTTGAGTACCATCTCTTTTAAGAAAAATATTTTTGAGTAATAATCTCAAAACACAGAAAGAACTATATTTTTAAACAAATGAGCTAGTATATTTTGGGATTAGTATTGAGCACCGATATGGGGGAGAGCTCATATCACTCACAGCCTCCATAAACTATGTAGCCAACGTGGGTAGAAAGGGTCATACTTTTTAGATGATTACTTAATACTTTTTAGCATAGACAAGTGGATTCGCTTAGTTGGTAGGTCTTATATCCTGGCAAGGTATAGGAGAGTTCTGGTAGCGTGGGCGAGACGTTGTATCATCACATAACTCATACAGATAGTTGTCGGTTAGAGAAACTACCACAGAGATATTTTGTATTCTTATAGACACAAAGTTTATTTTGTATTTTTATATACAAACATAGTTTATTTTGTATTCTTGCATACAAACAGAGTGACATTATATTTTTTAATACATTGAGTTGGTTATCTACTGTTATCAAAGTTTTTGATATATTGCATCTTTTATTGTTACTTTATATTGAGTTGAGTATCCAGAGTTCACTACCCAGAGTCGAGTATCTTATTATTGAGTTGAGCCTTATTTCACTGAGTTTAATATCTTATCATTGAATTGAACTATGTTTCTTATTCTTGAGTTGAGTTTAGCATGAGTGAGTTCAGAGAAGGTAAGTATGTTTACTTTTTATCAAGTTCAACATTATGTTTATGCTTTAGAATTCCCCTTACATACTCGTACATTCCACGCACTGAGCCATTTGGCCTACATCATTTCATAATGCAAATACATGTATTCAGGGTCATCAATATGAGCTTCGTTAATACCACATTCAGTTCGAGTTAGCTATGGTAAGCCTCCTTGCTTCCTGAGGATTCATTTGCTTTTCAGTTTTGTCAGTATGTCGTGAGTCTTGTCCCCCAAATTCCATCTTTGTCATTTAGAGGCTTCATAGATAGACAGTAGAGGTTGAGAAGTTTGTTTCATTTATCTTGTTAAATGTTTTAAAGACTTGAGTTGCCTACTTTTTTCTAGTTGAATATACGATTATAATCTTAGTTAATTATTTGAGTTTCATTGAATTATATTCTATTTTAAGCTTTGTATGCTTGAGTTAGTCTTCTGTTTGTAGTCAGCCAAGATGAGGGATCTCTTAGTGACCAACAATGGTTTTCGAGTGCCGGCCACGTCCAGGGTGTAGGCTCAAGTCGTGACAATTGGTAATATAGCCTATGAGTTGGAACTACCACCAGAGTTAGCAGCGGTTCATCTGATATTTCATATTTATGTTTTGAAGAAGTGTATGGGTGATCCATCACTTATTATACCTACTGAAAATATTGGTATTAAGGAAAACCTATCTTATGACGATATACCCTTTGAGACACTTGATCGTCAGTTTCGCAAGTTGAGGACAAAGGAGGTAGCATCAGTTAAGGTCTTATGGAGAAATCAGTTTTTTGAGGAAGCTACTTGGGAGGCTGAGGAGGACATGAAGAAGAGATACCCACATCTCTTTTCTTCAGTATAAATTCCAGACCAAGGTAATGACTTTTGTAAAACACTTTTTAAATTGATATCTTATGTTGTGTTAAATTGCATGTTGGGTGTTTGAGCTGGGTGTTAGATGTTGCTACTCTTAGTTCTAATTGGAGTAATATTCGTCAAGGATGAATATTCCCAAGGGGGAGATAATTTTACTCCTTTGTCTTAAAAAGAGCTAAATCGAAAAAGAGCTAAACTAGATATAGCTAATTTGAGAACTGGACAAGTTAGTCTTTAATTTGTGAGTTTTGGGTCAACTTCAAATGGACATAACTTTCAGTATATGATGAGTTAGGTGGCCAATAAGAAAAATAATGAAAGTTCTCTGAGTCCTCTTTCCAACACCACTAAGTTTGCTACGTTTCGAGTTCGGATGAGAGATATGCCTGTTTAAGTACAGCCTGTCTAGTTAAGGAAAGTAATATGTTTTAAGGAGGGGTATTTTGGTCTTTTCTATACCCCACTAGTCTAAAACGTTTTTCCCACCTAAGTTAATGGGTCTAACCAGATTGGGAAAATTGGGATTCATTCTAAATCGTTGAAGAAACTAGGGCAACGTTCAAGAGGAGAAAAAGAGAGAAATTTAAGCATTCTTTGAATTTGAGGATTTTCATCAAGGATTCGATTCCTTCGAGGTATGTAAGCTTCCATAGCATTGGGTTTTTTCTCCCTCATGCCAATCATGTAATCTTTACCCATGAATTCATTCTTGATGTTGAATTGTTGAGTTCTTGAGAGGTTCTTGAATTTAATTGGTAATGGAGTGTGTTTATGAGTTCTTGAGGTAAGAGTTTGCAAATGAGTTGAGCAAATTGATAGTTCTTTGTGTGCGTTTCACTTAAAGTGTTCTGGGTTATGAGAATTTGTGAATTTTCACCATAGATTTTTAGTGGGTATGAGTTGAATCGAGTTTGGGAGAAGAAGAAATGATTGGGCAAATAATTGCGCCCAGGTCCACGTCAGAGGCACCTCAGATTTCCAGCACCCAGTCGAGTACTCCCTCTCTGCATTGCGGAGAGGATACAGAGTCCTCTATCTCAAAAATTAATTCGCGTCCAAATACTTAATCCTTCTCCGCGTCGCACCTATGCTCTTGAAATTCGTGTCCACACTCGTTTCTTGTTAACAACTATCTAAACTCCATTAATCATTGACAGATTCTATATATCCAAATCAAAATTCTTGATTTCACTTTTCAAATTAAGGATAGAGTTAAGAGTAAAGTTCGAGGGTGTTCTTTTGAGTCATTTTGAGATGTCTTTTGCTCAGTTCTTAAATTATTTTAAGACGAGCACTTGAGTATGAGGATTAGAAAAGTTGAGCTTCATTTTTTTCAAAATAAATATAAGGGAACAAAGTATTCCCAAGAGTAAATGTTTTACATTTAAAATGAGGAGGAAACCTTGATTTCCAAATGAGTTCATGATGGGTTTTTGAGAATAATTTCTTTTAAGAGAACCTTTTGAGTAATAATCTCAAAGATTGAGGGTGAGGAAATGTTTTTATACATATGAGCATGAGTTATATTATTGGGAGTAGTATTGAGCACCGATATGGGGACGAGTTCAGATAACTCAAAGTCCTCATAAACCATGTATGCCAACGTGGGTAAGAAGGGTCATACTTTTTAGATGATTCCTTATTACATTTAAAGCATTGCTTAGTTGATCCACTTTGTTGAGGATGTCTTATACTCCGGTGAGGTATAAGCCGATTCTGGCAGTGTGGACGAGACGTTGTATCATCCCATAGCTCATAGTGAAGGTTGTCGGTTAGAGAATCTTCAAAATAACAGTAAAAGAGTATTATTGTATTTTAAAATACATTGAGTTATTATCTATTTTTTTAAAAGCTTTATATGTAATGTATCTTTATTGTTTCTCTTATATTGAACTGAGTTGAGCATTTCTGAGTTGAGTATCTTTGAGTAGCCTTGAGTTTAGTTTAGTTGAGTTGAGATGAGGTGAGTATGTTCTTCCTTTTTATCAATTCAAGATTATTTGTTTGTTTTAGATTTCCCCTTGCATACTCATATATTCAATGTACTAACGCCATTTGGCCTGCATCTTTTATGATGCAGACACAAGAAATCAAGGTCATCAACAGGCGTCCCGTTAATACCACTTGCAGTCCCAGAATCGTTTAGTGAGCCTCCTTGCTTTTGGAGGATCCCTTATTTATTTCTATTATTTAAGTTTTGTTAGGATGATTGTGGGTCTTGTACCGACATCCCTCATAGTATTAGAGTCTTCATAGACAGCAATAATCGAGGAATCTTTACCATTTTCATTTTGTTAATGTTTAAGACTTGAGTTTTCTCTTGTGGCCAATTTAAATATTTTTAAATGTTCTAAGTTAATCATCTTGAGACTTGAGTTGAATCAATTTTTTATGAGTTGAGTTACTTTTGAGTTCTTATATTTATGAGTAAGCCTTCCGTTGAGTATTGGGCAAGACTAAGAGTTCGCTTGGGAACCAACAATTATTCTCGAGTGACTGTTACGTCCAGGGTGTAGGCTGGGGGTGTGACAATGTTACATCTAATTACATTGACAATATTTTTATTTAAAATGTGATCATCGAGTTAATCGTTACGAGAGTAAATATTCTATAATATTCAAGAAATTCTAGTAAGTTTAAAGAAGAGTTAAGAATAAAAGTTCTAGAGTGATAACTCTCAATATATAACTCCAAAAATAACTAGAGGTTTAATTCTAGAAAAACGAAGTTAGATATATTTAGAAGAGATTAATAGTACCCCGACTAGATATTTCCCTCATCACCTATTGTTAGGTTTAGCAAGGTGTTAATGGGAAATAAAAAGAGAAAATGGAAAGTGGAGGAACCAATGAAAGTGGGGCAACGAATTTTGGAGGGAAAAATGAAAAGTCATTGCAAAGTGCAAATGCAAAGTCATTTTTACCATATTGGTAGAAGAAAGGAAATTGTTGTCCTTATATTAGGAAACACTTCTTTTAGTTCTTAAAGGGTTAAGAAGAGGATACCCCCTCGGCTTCGGATTTGGATTTGGATTTGGATTTGGCAAATGATGTGATTGATTGATAATATTTTTGGACAAAATTTATTTAATCAATATAGTTAAATTTTCTTTTCTCTTATAATTCTGAATGTTAGTTAAATAACAAAATTAATTTGGCGCAACAAATTATTTGAAATTCGTGCGTAACGGTAAATTCATTTGAAAGGATTTGTTCCTTCCGAAAAGTCGTGACTTTTCCCAAAAGACACAACGTTCTGGAAAAAATGGGTCTGAAAGGATTTGTCTAAACAGACGCGTTCCTTGCTGTTCATGGCAATAAATAAGAGGTATTTATCCGTTTTTCAAACACACTGAAAATTTTTCCTCTCTGCATACATTTTCTTACATAATCAAATTGTCGATCGACTGAGTCTGTGTCTGCTCTTGTTGCTGTTCTTGCGTTCGCTGAAGTTATTGAAGTTTGAGGTACCGCTACTTCTCTAACAAGTTAATCCGTTTTATCTTGGGAGGAATTAATCTGCAACCTCGGGTACATTGATGGGATTAAATTTCTTAAGGAAACACAATAGTTTTTATGGACTCGGATTAAAAATCATTCTGTCTATTTCATTTTTTTCTGTTTCTGTATTTTTGACTAACCTGAATACAGGAGATAACAATCTTAAGAAATTTAAAGTTTCTGTATTTGAGATTTCTGGAGATTAAAACCTTTATGGTTTTCTATTCTGTTTGAATTTTTAATATTCATTCGATTAACAATTAAAAGAACATAAAAACTTTATCATTAGATCACAACCGTCTGTGTAAGGATTTATTATTTACTGTTAGTATGTCACATACTAAAATTGCCTGCCATTTGTGATAGAAAAATGACTAATTAAAGTCAAGTAAATGCTGGAACAGTAAGTGCTGCAACAACATCGGTTGCACACAATCGTTCAACTGCTGCCCTAGTATTGGCTGAAAAGTCTGCAAAGTTTTCTGGAGTCGGCTTCAAGAGATGGCAGCAAAAGATGTTCTTCTATCTGACTATGTTAGGTCTGCAGAGGTTCATTAATGAGAACGTTCCTGTTATGTCGGATGAAACTCCGCCTAAAGAACAATTCTTAGTAACAGAAGCATGGACACATTCTGATTTTTTGTGTAAAAGTTATATTCTGAGTGGCCTGCAGGATGATCTGTACAATGTGTACAGTAATGTCAAAACCTTGAAAGAACTCTGGGATGCTTTAGAAAAGAAGTACAAAACAGAGGATGCTGAAATGAAGAAGTTCATTGTGCCAACGTTTCTGGCCTATAAGATGATAGACAGTAAGACCGTCGTCACCCAAATTCAAGAAATGCAGGTCATAATCCATGATCTCCTTACTGAAGGTATAAATTTATTTAATACCTATGTTGGAAATGTTAAGTTTATTCTTAATACTCACATAATCTTTAATGTAGGATTGGTTGTGAATGATATTTTTCAAGTGGCTGCCATTATTGAGAAGTTACCTCCATTATGGAAGGACTTAAAAAACTACTTGAAACATAAACACAAGGAGATGACTGTGGAATATCTCATGGTAAGGCTGAGAATCGAATAGGATAACAAGGCCGCAGAAAAGAGGTCACGTGGTAATTCATCAATAGCTGGAGTAAATATTGTTGAAGAATATCCCACAAAATCAAATAAAAGAAAGAAAGCATCTGGTCCAAAGAGCAATCCTCCTAAGAAGAAATTCAATAGAAACTGCTTCAATTGTGGCAAACGTGGTCATAAGGCTACTGAATGTCGAGGTCCCAAGAAGGACAACAAGAAGGATTAAGAAAATTTGGCTGAATCCAAAGGAGAGATGGACGATCTCTGTGCAATGCTTTCAGAATGCAACTTGGTTGGAAATCTAAGAGAATGGTGGATAGATTCTAGCGCCTCATGCCATGTTTGTGCCAACAAAGAATTATTTGCATCATACACTCCAGCACCAGCAAATGAGAAGTTGTTTATGGAAAACTCCATTGTTTCAAAGGTGGAAGGAACAGGCAATGTCCTCTTAAAGATGACATCGGGCAAGGTGGTGACTTTGAGCATGGTCTCGTATGTTCCGGAATTGCGAAAGAACTTAGTGTCTATACCAGTTCTGACTAAGAACGAATTCAAATGTTTATTTGTTTCTGATAAAGTTGTAGTGACTAAGAATGAAATGTATGTAGGAAAAGGTTACTTCAATGAGGGCCTCTTTAAACTCAATGTAATTGCAGTTGATATGAATAAAGATTCTACTTCTTCTTACTTGCTTGAGTCTAAATGCTTATGGCATGAACGTTTGGGACACGTTAATAACATAACCTTGCGAAAACTGATTAACTTAAATGTTTTGCCTAAATTTGAGTGCAATAAATCAAAATGTTATGTTTGCGTTGAATCTAAGTATGCTAAGCATCCTTATAAGTCTGTTGAAAAGAATTCATATCCCTTAGAACTGATTCACACGGACATTTGTGACATGAAGTCAACACCAATGCATGGTGGGAAAAAGTATTTCATAACGTTTATTGATGATTGTACTAGATATTGTTATGTCTATTTGCTAAATGGTAAGGATGAAGCAATAGATGCATTTAGGCAATATAAAACTGAAGTTGAAAATTAGTTGGATAGAAAGATCAAAATGATCAGAAGTGATAGAGGTGGATAATATGAATCTCCATTTGCAGAAATATGTTTGGAAAATGGAATCATCCATCAAACTACTGCACCTTACTCTCCTCAATCTAATGGAATTACGGAAATGAAAAACCGAACTTTAAAGGAAATGATGAATGTCTTACTTATAAGTCTAGGTTTACCATAAAACTTGTGGGGCGAAGCTATCCTTACAGCAGATCGAATACTCAATAGAGTACCTCACACAAAGACACATGTTATTCCATATGAGAAATGGAATGGTAGAAAACTCAACTTGAAATATTTCAAATTGTGGGGGTGTCTAGCCAAAGTCTGGGTTACTATACCTAAGAGGGTGAAAATAGGGCCTAAGACTGTTGATTGTGTATTCATTGGTTATGCCACAAATAGTAGCGCATGCCGATTTTTGATCCATAAGTCCGAACATCCGGATATTCATGATGATACGGTAATGGAATCAGATAATGCTGAACTTTTTGAACATATCTATCCGTATAAAACTAGACTTGAGTCGTCTAGTGGGGAGTCTAAACAACCCCAATAAGAACCAAAAGAGAATGAAACCAATGCAGAGAGTCTAAGGCGCAATAAACGTCAAAGGACAACTACTTCATTTGGATTTGATTTTGTAACATTCCTTCTTGAATGTGAGCCTCAAACATTCAAGGAAGCAATGTTGTCTAGCGACTCAACCTCTTGGACGGAGGCTATCAATAGTGAGATTGAATTAATCTTAAGCAATCATACTTGGGAGTTGTTGATCGTCCTCCAGGGAACTTGGGTTCAAAGTGGATCTTCCAAAAGAAGATGAAAGATGATGGAACTATTGATAAATATAAAGCAAGACTTGTTGTCAAAGGCTTTAGATAGAAAAAAGATCTTGATTATTTTGACACATACTCGCCAGTGACTAGGATTACATCAATTCGGATGTTAATTGCCCTAGCTGCAACATATGGTCTTGAAATCCATCAAATGGATGTGAAAACCGCCTTCTTAAATGGAGAGCTGGAGGAAGAGATTTACATGGAACAACCTGAGGGCTTCGTAGTTCCCAGTAAAGAAAAGAAAGTATGCAAACTTGTTAAGTCACTTTATGGACTAAAACATGCACCGAAACAATGACTTGCAAAGTTTGATCAAACCATGTTGTCAAATGAATTTAAGATTAATGAGTGTGATAAATGTGTTTACATTAAAGACACTCCGAATAAGGAAGTTATTGTATGTCGATATGTGGATGACATGTTGATAATGAGCTAGGACACTACCAATGTAACAGCTACTAAGCGTATGCTCGCTAGTAAGTTTGATATTAAAGATCTAGGAGTAGCCATTTTGATATTGGGAATTAAGATTCACAGAACTCCTAACGGTCTAGCATTGTCTCAATCTCATTATATTCAAAAGGTTTTTGAAAAGTTCAAGTATTTGAACTTCAAAACGGCAAAGACCCCAATTGATGTGAACCTTAATCTTGCTAAAAATAAAGGTGAAATTCAGTCTCAATTGAATTATTCCAGAGTATTGGGAAGTTTGACGTATGTCATTAATTGTACTCGACTAGACATAGCCTGCGCTATAAGTAAATTGAGTCGATACACAAGTAATCCCAATCAAAATCATTGGTTGGCAATGAAAAGAGCTTTGGGGTATTTAGAAGACACTCAAAACTATACTTTGCATTACAACAAATATCCAGCAGTTCTTGAAGGATATAGTGATGCAAATTGGATTACTGGGTCCACTAAACGATCGAAATCCACAAGTGGATATGTTTTCACCATTGGTGGAGGAGTAATATCTTGGAAATCATCCAAACAAACATGTATAGCTCGCTCTACAATGGAGTCTGAATTCATCGCCTTAGACAAGGTAGGTACAGAAGCTGAATGGCTCCGGAATTTCATAGAAGATATTCTGTTTTGGCCCAAACCAATGGCCCTTATATGCATACACTGCGATAGTCAAGTGCAATAGGAAGGGCTGGAAGCGTTATGTATAACGGGAAGTCTCATCACATAAGATGAAGACATAACTCTGTTAGACAACTACTCTCTAGTTGAATTATCACAATTGATTATGTAAAGTCAAAAGATAATGTGTCGGATCCACTCACAAAAGGCCTAACTAGAGAGGGAGTTGAGAGATCATCGATGGGAATGGCACTATGGCCGAGAACAAGTCATCGTGGCAGTAACTCTACATAGAAGACTGGAGATCCCAAAATCTAGGTTCAAGGAGATCAAACAAAGTCATAAATGACGGTTCAACATTGTCAAAACTTATTTTATGGTCCATTCTCATGATGAGACAATGTTCAGTAACCAGGATAAAGGCATAGGGACTTTTTAATGGTTTCTAAGTTTGATACAGGGTATATCAAATAGTGTATCTACGGGATACCACAGTTAGAAACCACATATGTAAGTGTGAAGTGTAAACCGCTTCAAGGAGAATCTGGTAAGGCCAGTTCTCTAAGCACTTATTAACCGAGATGTCTTTATGGCTGAAACGAACAAAAAAATGAGAACCAAAAACAGTTCAAGGGTTGATTGTGTGACCTATGTTGTCTAGGTATACACCAAAGCTCGACGGTTCAAAGATATCAAATCTACCGATTGACCGAGTATATCCAATAAATGTTCACTACAGAAAGTTAAAAGGGAAACCTACTTATCTAGATGCGATTAACCCTTAATTACAAGACACACAAGTTTTTCATGGATATGTTTTAACTATAGCTATTCCCCATTCATGTGGGGCATTGTTGGGTTTAGCAAGGTGTGAATGGGAAATAAAAAGTGAAAATGGAAAGTGGAGGAACCAATGAATGTGGGGGAACCAATTTTGGAGGGAAAAATGAAAAGTCATTGCAAAGTGCAAATGAAAAGTCATTTTTACCATATTGGTAGAACAAAGGAAATTGTTGTCCTTATATTAGTAAACGCTTCCTTTAGTTATTAAAGGGTTAAGAAAAAGATGCCCCCTCGCGCCGCCGTCGTTGGTTGCTCGACCTCGGCTTCGGCTTCGGATTTGTCTGAACAAACGCATTCCTTACTGTAAATGTCTATAAATTAGAGGTCTTTTTCCGTTTTTCAAACACACTAAAAAAATTTCCTCTCTGCATACATTTTCTTACATAATAAAAATTGTCGATCGACTGAGTTTGTATGTTCTCTTGTTGCTGTTCTTCCGTTCGCTGAAGTTATTGAAGTTTGAGGTACCGCTACTTCTTTAACAGGTTAATCCGTTTTATCTTGGGAGGAACTAATCTGCAACCTCGGGTATAGTGAGGGGATTAAATTTCTTAAGGAAACACAGTGGTTTCTGTGGGCTCTGATTAAAAATCATTTTGTCTATTTCATATTTTTCTGTTTCTGTATTTTTTACTAGCTTGAATACAAGAGATAACACCTATAAATATAGGCGGTTCATTTGAGTAGTTGTTGTGCTCAAATAAGAAATGTTCAAGTAAAGACTGAACGCTCAATTAAGCAAACAAAATTGAGTCATCAGGTGAGAAATGTAAGAGCAATAAACAGAATTATTAGAATGTGAGTGAAATAAAATAATGAACGTAGAGATTTCGAAGGCCAAAGTTGATCTTCATATTGAAATAATAAAATTTAAGTTGTGAGCCATCAATAGTACCGAAAAATGTTCAATGTATTACTTAATTTCGGATTGTGATGTAAATGATTGATCAGTTAAAATTTGAACAAAATCTCCATAGAGATTACCTCAAATCCAATTAAGCGCAATAAAAACGTATTTCATTAATGTTAATGTACACAAAATATTATGCTAAATTGAGATGGGATCCATAAATAATTGATCTCACATATAATATTTAATTAATCAACCAAAAGGTTATGGAATTCCATAATAAGTGAATTTGATACTAAACGAATTTATAATCCCAAATAAAAAAAATAACGAAAGCATGTAATCTTCAAATGGAAAGACAAAAGTAAATACCATTAATTGCAACAACCCAAGTCATTTGAAACAAAATAGTCTCAACAAAAAAAATGAAATTTTCACTCAAATAAACAATTTGTAATAGCAAAGAGCCCTTATGAGAGTTGTCACTTATAGTCTCGATAACATTGGATCATCATATTGACAAATCATCAAAATAATTTTTTCTTCTTGGAAATAG
The DNA here is from genome assembly GCA_029582605.1 of Solanum gracilifrons. Taxonomy (NCBI): domain Eukaryota; kingdom Viridiplantae; phylum Streptophyta; class Magnoliopsida; order Solanales; family Solanaceae; genus Solanum; species Solanum gracilifrons. Next base: position 25,238 of record JAJOOH010013431.1, read on the forward strand.
AATACTCGGAGTCGCTACCACCTGCATAGGTAGATTTAAGATAAACTGTAAGATATTACACGTTTGACATTTCTTAAAAACTAATTTTGTGTTAAATGATCAAAATATAAAAGAAAGATTCAAATAAAAAAGTAGAAAATGATTTCTTTCAGCTTTAGGCCAAAGTATATTTGTTCCACAATTCTCAACTTCATAATACTGAAAAACTTTCACCAAAACATATTCAATATGCCAAGGAGTCATTTACTCAAAAAAAAAAAGGATATAAGAGATTGTAATCCCAATGACACACCAACAAAATGAAATTTAATTCCACATTCTATATGGATATCAAATCTAAAAAATTGCTTTAAATTTATATTGATTTTAGCTAATACCAACAATCAAACAAAATATATATATAATATCAAAATAGATTGAAGCACTAACCTAATCATCAGAATAAACTTGATCAAACTCATTGTCATATGAATTGGGTAGGTTAGAACCCGGAGGTCCATGATTTTGGAAGAAATAACCCATATTATTGAAATTAGAATATGCATCACAATCTTTCTTCTCATTTGAATCACTTCCTTCTATATCACTCTTATATATTGTCGCAATTGTATTGCTTGGATAAGACATATTTGGTTCAACAATATGTTGCTGAAAATTAGAATTTATTGTTCCAAGTTCGTCACTAGTCCCATTTCCAATATCAATATCAGACATCGTTGTGCTACCTGAATATGTGTCTATATTACCTGCATTCACATTCAAGTTGTAGTCATTAATCTTCATATTTAAAAACACTATATCAGGCATTATTTTGCTACCTGAATGTGTTGTTTGATGAGCTACATTGAGGTCCAAGTTGTACTCACTTTGAGAATGACGATTCCAAGTGTTAAATGCCGAGCCAGGCCCATGATTAAAGTTTCCAATAATTGGGTCTTGTAGTCTTTGTGAGCCAAACATTTCCAATAATGGTCTGTGCTGATGTTGTTGAAGCACACTACCAACATTATTTCTCACAAACAAAAATAGGTTATTTAATGAATTGTCAATATTGGAGTAGTGGGGTAGAACCTGATATTGCGGAGGATATATTTTCTCTTAAATTGAACTCTCCCCTTTAGCAAAAATGTTGTAGGTATTGCGAGTTGAAAATGGAAACTCTGGTCCTCTTTGGATTTGATTCAGAATATTATTTTGAAGACGGGGCATTATCCCATATTTTCTATTGCCACTCTTTTTGTTGAGAATCACTTGATGATTCTTGGACTAATGGACGGCGGCTGCTTTTGCGCTCCTCTGGGGATCTCGAATTGTTGAAACGACATTTATGAGTAATGTTAGAAGAAAAAAAATGAAAGAAGAGTTAGACCATGAATATATTCAAATAGTTATAATAGTCATAATGACGAAAGTCATTTTAATGAGAAATATTTTTGGTGTTTTGTAATTTGTGAGCGATAAAAGTCTTTTATAATAACAAATTAAAGATTGATAATATCATTCTTTCATGGAATAGTCACTAAAAATAATTAAATTATAAATGAATGATTAATATTATCTCTAAACAAGTAATTAAGGTCTATCACTAATCTTATTTAATTGTTGAATATTTTGAAAAAAAAAATCCAGTACTTAATATTAATAATAGTGTTTGAATAGTTACTGACGGTATACATTTAAGACACATTATTTTAATTGTTTCCAATATAGTATTATTATTAATGTAGTTGTAGAATAAATAACTTCTCAAGTTTGACTAAAACAATTTCCAAAAAAATATTTTGTACTAACCAAACAAGAGAAAATACCTATATAAATATATATATTTTTGCCAAGTACCTTTTCACTTACGAAACACACAAAAGGTTCATGATTAACCACTTAATTTTTTTAAGGATGTACGTACCTGTAAATGACTCGCTACATGCATCCTGGTAAGACCATGCACATCCATAACCTCCACTACATCCTTTGGGTAACATCCTACATGTTTCGTAAGAATATAAATTTAGTTTAATAAGCATAATTTTCCTAAGTCAATACATGGTAATGTAAATACAAGAATCATTACACGTTTACTTCAAACAAGATAATGTTAGCTGTAAGTATGAATTCTCATTGTTCATATCTCTATGTATAAATAAATTGAGAAGAAATTGTAAGGTAAACTTACTTCCTTCACTTAGTTGTACCAAACATTCCATGAATTTCGTATGAAGATCTGCAGTCCACTTTACACAGTCCTTTTGCTTAAAATCCTTATCCTCTTTTATATCTTTTCTATTGTACTTCCTCATCCGCTTGTATTTTCCATTTGGTATGATATTGTGCTCAAATTCATGAATATTATTTCTATGTTCCTCAGGATTAGGCACATCATTTGTTTCTTTAAATAATTCTTCATTATCTCCATCGATATTATTTGTATCAACATCATTAACAATCATCTTATCTCCATCTTCTGATCCTTTTCTCGCTTTCTCTCTTTCTATTTTTCTCCTCAATACAAATTAACACAAGTATTTCAGAATTTCCTCATTTAGTGGATTTTGTAGAAAAAGACATGTCAAAGCCTTCTTTGCTAAGAGTTCATTGAATTCATCACATACAACTGCATAATTATTTATTTCAAACATATTCACTATAAAAGTTATGTTACAAAATAATAACTTAATATTTACTGATTAAAATACTCATTAACAATAAATAACTAATGTCACTAAACAACAAAAAATCATTTCTACTCATATTTAACAGTGAATTGTAGCAAATATTTTTAGCTCTAAAGAATTTAATTACGTATTAAAAGCAAATTTTGTAGCCAATTTTTATAGTGTATTTATAAACGTAACTGACTTTTCTCACAATAGATGTCATAAGTGAAAGAATATAATAAATATTTACATAGAGAAACTATATCCAAGATCACATCTTGAGCCAAAAGATTAAAAGAATCCATATTCGATGAATGGACACTGATTATAATCACATCAATTTTTTTCTCTCCTTTGGAGAGCTTTGCCATTGCTTCTAAAGATGTACGAACCGTAGTAACTGCATCAATGCATCTTAAAAGTCAGAAGAGAAAATTATATATATATATACATAAATTACCATGAGGATATGTTTATTTCTCATATACAAATTTCATCATAATTTTCAAGTTATAATGCACTCTTTCGGTTATGCAGTTGAACATATTAATAAATTTATATTGTACTAGATGTTAATCATAGACATGTTTACTTAAAAAAAATATTTACTATATTATTTTGGATAAATAATTGGATCTATCTATGTTGAGTAGGAGAAGAAAAATAATATTATGATAAAAAAAAGTGCTATCATCATTATCTTTCAAGTTTGAAACTTATTTTGTAACATTTACATATTTTTTTTTTAATATTATGAAAATTGTCTATTGTCTAGACATATTGAAATAGAGGAATAAATTGATTGATCATTAAAGTTGATCCAAAATAAACATACTATTTGACCAATATTGATTATAGTAGATTCAAAATTTATTCATTTGAATTAAGGGGAAAAGATAAAAATATTTTAAAATTTAAGATTGGCGCTCTATCAAAAGGATAAAATAATAGGTGTATATTGAAAAACTTTCTTAAAAGATGAATGTTTTTTCTGTTGAGTTACAAAGGGACAAAACACACTCTTTTAAATTAAAAGGGAAACTTTTAATTAAAAATGAAAAAAGGTCAAAAGTACCTCTTAACTATGTGAAATGGAATAAAAATATTCTTCGTTTGTGTTTTTGCTCAAAACTACCCCTACGTTTGTTTTTTTGGCTCAGAAATACCCCTAAATTTAACTAATGCAAACAAGCACGCCACATGAAATTTTTTTTGTCACATGACCAGTTCACATCAACATCCACCATGGAAAATTACGCAATTTAATACCCACTATCCCTCCCCATTGATAATTCATCTCAAATTAACGAGTAAAAATAAGACCATAATCCTTGTTCTACCAGTCCTAACACCAAACTACCCCCACCTTTGGTTCCATCTTTCTCCATCCATGTAAGAATACAATTTAAAACAAATTAACACATGCCAACAAATTTTATGAACACTGCTCACATACACAATTTTCTCACCTAAAAATACACTCAACGGACAGAGTGAAATCCAAGAAAACTAAGAATTCACGCAGGGCAGATTTTAAACGGGGTGGGTCAATGGGCATTAAGTTGGATAATTTTTATGATCGATGTTGATGTGGACATCCACATGGTAATTTTTTCATCTAGTGTACTTGGTGGCACTCCTTTCAATTGAGAGGTATTTGTGAGCTAAAAAATAAAGTGAGGGGTATTTGTGAGCTAAAAAATAAAGTGGGGTAGTTTTGAGCCAAACAACAAACGAAGGATATTTTTGCTCCATTTTGAATAGCTCTCAGGTAATCTTGGTCCTTATCAGATTAAGAAATAAAAGGAAATAATAAAGGAAAATGTTTTTTTAACAAAAATCAAACAACCCCACTTTTTTGTCTACATGTAATAAATAAATAAAAAAATTGTCTCAAGGTAAATAATAATGATAATCATATCCCTTCCTATCTTTCTCTTTCTCTTCCCTCTTTGTTACCCTAATTTTGTTTCGCCTCCTCCATACAAATAATATATTTTAAAGTGATAGCTAGATTTATTTAATTCAAATATCTACATCTTCAAAAATTTATTTTTGATTAATTTAATTAATCTTCTCCTCCAATTTTACGCCATACGACCAATTATAAAATAACAGATTTCCCCTTATTCTACGAAAACATCAAGTGTAAAAAACATATATACAAGTTGATTAAATAATTAAACTTAACATAAAATTGTGGCGATTCTAGAATATCTAATGAAATTGGAGCGAGATAAATATTAACATAAGATTATAGACTGGGGGGGGGGGGGGGGGGGGGGGGGGGGGGGGGGGGGGGGGGGGGGGGGGGGGGGGGGGGGGGGG
>JAJOOH010013432.1:0-24665 GCA_029582605.1 Solanum gracilifrons
GTTTGAGGAAGAATTGGGGTTTTTCATAACCTTTGAAAACCTTGAAAACCATTTTGAGATTTGGCTCTAGGGCGAAAACTAGCCCTAAATAAAGAACTACCATACCTTTACTAAGATTCCCCAAGAAATTTGATGAAGAAAGCCTTGAATCCAAAGCCCTAGCTCCCACTTCTTCTTCTTAATGGAAGATTGTAGAGAGGGAAATGTTTTGGGGATGCGAATTGAACTAATGGTATCTAGGAAATAATATAAGTCTTTTGGAAGAATGGTCCAACACTTAAAAAAAAAATGAGGCGGGTGAACAGTAACCACTCCTACTGGAAATTGCCTTTTCCTGCCGAACAGATTTGACGAAAATGGGCATAACTTCTTCGTTCGAACTCCGAATAAGATAAAACGAAGTGCATAAGGTAGCTAACTCAAAGGGATTTCCATGGATATATTATTGGCCACCAAAATAATTTGTGTGCTAGGAGATATGACCCTCCAAAGTAGACCCTCGAAAAAGGCTTCACTTGAAGCCCCTTGCGCACCTTTAATTTCATGGTTTTTGAGCCTTTTTGTTCTGTAAATTTTGGCGAGAAGCCTGAATTCTCTGAGTGCACTCGACGACTCACCGGAAGTCTTCTTTGATCGCCCTTTCTGCACCCCTAATCCTTAAAATGCACTGTAAATTTCAACGGGCTTGTCTTCTCCTACTGAATGCTGTCGGCGATTCACCGATAGGCTCCTATAATCGCCGACTTGTCAATTATTCTGGAAATTTATAGCCAATCCTTTCGACGAGTCTAATCTGGCTCGCCAAAGTTATTCGGCAACTCGTCGACTTGTTCGGTGAGTCTGTCTGCAATATGATTTATGTGATTTTTCTTGAAATGAATCTAACTCTTTTTGATATTTTTGCAGCTATGGCTAGAACCAACTTGGACATGTCACCCCGTAAAAGAGCACGGGGCATAGTGATAAATGAAGAGGGAGCCAATCCTCCTAAAAATGGAAGGACAGAACCTCTAAAGTGAGGCAAGCACAAGGGCAAGAGGCCCATGGCTGAGGTTCCGAAGCACAACTCCGGCAGTGAGGTAGAGTTATTTGAATCCTTAGTTTAATTCTCCGAGCCGGATGATGACCCGCCACTACAGTCCAAGCGAGCGGAGATCCGTGCTAGGTCTCATCCTGATTCATCGAGAACTCGAGCAGCCACCCCTTCTACAATAGATACAGTGCCAGCTCCGGCACCGACTGTGGCCTCAGTGCCACCAGTACATGTTCCTCCTCCCCGGCTACTCAACAGATTAAAAGCCAACGGGTTGAGGATAATTCTAGAGGAGAACTTTCTATCCATAGAGGGTTTAGTGAGTAGATATTCCAGTTTGAGGGAAACCCTCTAGTTTCACCGGTTCAAACAGTTCACCAGACCCTGAGACCCTATATTCCTATATGGGTATGGTGACTTGGTACCCAAGGGTAAGAAGAAGGCCAGTGCCTTCAGACCAGTGACGTCTGTCATGGTCCGAGGGAAGGAAGTATGGTGCAGTAGTGATTAGATAAATACTGTACTCGACAGAGGTTTAGGTTCTACACTTACATATGAGGGTTTGCTTACAACGCCGTCCCTGGATGACTTAAAGGGCTGGGTTAAACCCTTGATTTCTGATACCACCCCGAGGTAGATCAATGCAGGATCTCCTATCGAGAAGAAGGATCTGAATATTACTGTACGGTATTGGTTCAGGTTCATCAGAAACTCTATTATGCCTTTGCAGAACGAGTCCATCGTTCGCCACCCAAAGGTGGCCCATCTTGGATCCATAATAGGTAGGAAGATGATCAACAAAAGACTCATCATTGTGCAGAAGATGGCCATGAGGTCCAAACAACATCAGACGTCCCTTTCATTCACGGTATTGATTATGGAGATGTGCCAATGTGCTGGAGTTTCTCGTGATGAGACGATATATTTTGAGGTCACTCCTACATCCTCCACTGATATTCAGAGTATAGAGGCTGAGTACACTCGGGAGGAGGCAAACAGGAGGAGAGTAACCTCGATGGATGCATTCCCAAAGGTGAATATTGACTCTATACCTGCAAAGGCATCTTTGCCTACTCCGGCCTCCGGACCTTTAGGTACTTCCACATCCTCCCAGACTCCTGGTGCTTCTACAACTTCCCAGCCCCCCAGGATTACTCAGGCTATGATCCTGAAGATGGGGGACTTAGCCCATTCTGCAGATGTGAGGGCTACTCGATTGGAGGCTGCAGTACCATGGATGATCGAGAGTGCTATACTAGCTGCACTGACACCCCTACGAGCTTCTATTGACACTCTCACATTGAGAGTTGAGACTTGAGATAGTAGACAGGGGGAGTCTTTAGAGGTGACGGCTTTGAAACCCGAGGTTTCAGGTGTGAGGAAGGATGTGGACTACTTGAAGTCTATATACTTCACTTCACTATTGGAGGCAACAACTGATGTGGATGCCCCAGTTTATTATGAGATCCCTCCGACCGCCACCGGAGACATGACGATGGATGATATGATAGCGAATGAGTCATAGGCAGAGACCAATGAGGAGCAGATAGAAGCCCAGGAGCAGACCATCTATGGAGACCTGCCTGACCTTGAGGAGGCGATTGTACAGTCAGTGATTCAGACATCGCTGCCAGAGACGTCCATGGTAGGCCCTAGTGGATCGAGTGGTGAGGATGCTACACTGGGCACTGATGCCCCGACAGATGGAGCGATAGTTTAGACAGGACCTTTCTTTACCTCCCTCTCTGTCACTTTTATTGACTTTTATTGTTTTTATTACATTTGAGGACAAATTGCTTTTTGTTTGTGGTGGGGTGAGGTATTTACATACCTACCTCTTAGGATTATAGTTGTTGTATATATTTTGGGTTGTTGTGTTGTAAATTGTGTTTTGGCACTATTTTTGTGGATGTTTGAGCTTATGGCTCCGTATTTTGAATGCAATTAGTTTTTGGACCATGGACCCTTCTTAAAAAATTGTGCCACCTCTTGTTGTGTTTAAATGTAGTTGTTCTTGTGCAAATTTGAGTGTCATTAATGATCTGTAACGATGACTTGAATAGTGCTCATAATTGAACAAAATGAATGTGTGGCTACGATGAGGCCAAATGAAGTTGAATAGACAATATGTGAACTTTTCACATTTCGTTGTGACTAGTTGGTTATCGAATAAGTCTTTTATGATGAACATTGCACACTAGTGAAAGTGTGGAGTCTTGTTTGATATTGGTGCCAATGCCTTGTGTGATGAGCTTACCGTGAACCATGTGTGGTGACACCCAGAATTTGCCCCATTGGTCTAGTTGGCTAAGTGATGCAAGGTTTTGAAATGATCTTAGTCAACAATTTTGAAGAGTGAAACAATTTTACAATATACCTCTGTTGTGGATAACCTTGTGAGGTATGTGAACTTTACTTGATCACCCTTTGAGCCTTAGCCCTTTTCTTGAAAGAAACTTGATACAATTGTAATCCCTCTTTATCCATTCACCCATACTCATGAAGTGTGGCTTGTTTCAATAGCCAACTTGGGGCCAAAAGCCTAAGTTAGGGGTGTGGTGAAAAGAGAAGGTAAATCAAGAAATGCAAAGAAGTCCCCCTTTGAACCATGGTTGTGAGAAAGATGGAACCCCTCCAAACCAAAAAAAGAAAAAAAAAGAAATGGGGTGTCCAGTATTCCATGAGAAGTAAATAATGGGGTGGATTTTGAGCATGGGTAAAAATGATGAAGAAAAGGAAAGAAAGTAATGTTCTTACCACATTTCATGAGGATAGCAGCCACCGAGCCTATATGAACATACATTTTCACTCAGCTCTGTTACAAGCCTTGAAATTACCCTTTTGATCTTGAGTGAGCAGAAATGATTGCTGGTTGGAAAATCAGGGCAAACATATAGGTGAAGTCATGCATGTGTTCATCTTTGTGAGTGTGAGTTGTTTGTGATCCCGGAGCTATAAATTATTGAAGAATAGTGAGTGAACATGGAATCATTCTTTGTGTGAGGGCATTTAAGCACCTTTGTTGAGCTTGAACTTGCATTTGAAGCAAGTATTTAGAACTTAAGAATCTTTGGTAATGGTGAGTCACAACTTGAACCTTTGAGTGCACAATTGATCCTTGCATGAGTAAGTTGAGTCTTGTTGTGTGCATTCATGATTGAGTCTGTGTAGCACTGTTTTAGATGTCCTTTTTGAACTGGTGAACTTGAATTTTACTTGAGTACAAGCAAAAGTTTAAGTTAGGGGTGTTGATGAGTCCGAGATTTGGACTCATTTAGGGCTTTATTTACAATGATTTAGTGTCCTCAAAAGATTATTTTGTTCCAATAACTAATGTAAAACCCTTGATTTCCAGGTAAATGGATCGAGGAACAAGTATGGACACTAATTTGCAAAAAGGAACAAAGTGAGCTGAAACAACGAAGAAATGAAAGCTTGGTGATCGCTAAGTCCATTTTGCGAGTCACCGAATGGGCATTAGACCACCTAAAGTTCCAGTGTGCCAAGCCCTGAAGGAAAGAACCAAGTTGGCGAGAGAAAGGAGCAGTTGGCGGATCACCGAGTGGTTCCGCGAAGACGTGTCGGATCGCCTAAAATTACATACCTTGAGGACGATGAAGGCCAAGGCAGAAAGGAGATAGAATTGACCAAAGGGAAGATCGCCGAGTGGATCGGCAAGCCCGACTTACTTCACCGAGTGGCTCTTCGCAACACCTTTTTTGCAATTATATATACATTTTTGAACATCAATTTTCATTTCATTGTTCAATGAATTTTCATAATTTCAAATTCTGAGTATTGAGACTAGTTTTTCCTAAACTTTGGAGAATTGAAGTTTTTCACTTTTCAGAAATTGAAAGTGGGTCTTTGAGATTCTTTCAATTGGAGCATTGTAAGGACGAAATTAATCTTACCAAGTAGGAAACTCTATTTGGTAACGATTTTTATCTTTTTATGATGTCTAGCTAAAACCCCCATTTTTGGGGTGTAAATATGTGAATATGGGCTTATTTAGTTTATGTGTGTTGTTAATTGTTAGTTTAAATGTTGTTTAGAAGTGAGTTCAATCATTAATTGTAGTTTAATTTAAGAATTGTAGTTGCAAATGCAGTTCTACCTTCGTGTTTTCGGCTTGCTCGATATAGAGGTTTTAAAACCAAGATTATTGATTGATGGTCAATAGGTATTGGGTTGACATGGGTGATTAACGTTTCAAGGACACTTCATCCAATTCTAAGTGTTAATGATCGCTAGTCAGTATAAATCCCAACTAAATGATTTGGGGTCGAATCTCAGAGGGAGCGGTACGTGTTCGAGAATCAATTGGGAAGTACGAATATGCTCAAATCAATTATAGGAATAAAATTTATCGAATAAAAACATACTTCAAATTAGGGGGTCACACGAATGTCAAATAACAGGGGAGTTTTGGTTTCAAGTTATCAACTACAATAGCAGCAAACAATATGAAATACAATAATGAGACGGGTTCTTAGGTTGTGATTTGATCATAGGCTAATGTAGACAAATGGGTAATTGCAACAATAGAAAATAGTTGAATATTAATGGGTAAGCTAAGCCATAGAGGGAATAAATTTTCTCTTGAACAATTTATCCCGAATCAAGTTGATTTCTCTCAAACATCAACAAGCAAGTAAAATAAGACCAGCCTACACCTTAGTTTATTCACTCTATCGAGCTGAATATGTGGGACTGGGTTTAGGATTCACTCTCTCGAGCTGAACCCGTGTCAACCCAATACCCATTGACCATCAATCAATAATCTTGGTTCTAAAACCTCTCTCTCGAGCAAGTCAAAAACATGAAGGTAGAACTACATTTTGCCACTACAATTCTTCAATTAAACCACAGTTACTGATTAAACTCACTTCTAAACAACATTTAAACTAACAATTAGCATTACCCATAAACTAAATCAGCCCATAATCACATCATACCCCAAGAGTTGGGGTTTTAGCTAGACATCATAAAAAGATAAAAATCGTTACTAAATTGAGTTTCCACCAACTGGGTAAGATTAATTTCTCCCTTACAATGCTCCAAGTCGAAGAATCTCAAAGACCCACTTTCAATTTCTCGAAAGTGAAAAACTTCAATTCTCCAAAGCTTAGGAAAAACCAGTCTCAATACTCAGAATTCAATATGCAAAATTACTCTAATGAATATCCAAAATAAAATTTGATACTAAACTCAATGTTAAAAAATTTATTTATAGTCACAAAAAATATGTTGCGAAGAGCTATTCGGTGCAGTAAGTCGAGCTCCCTGATCCACCCTTTGGTCAATTTCCTCGTCCTTCTACCTTGGCTTTCAGTATCTTCAAGTTCTGTAACTTTGGAGGATCCAACACTGCATCGCGGAACCACTTGGCGATCCACCGACTACTCCTTTCTCTTGCCAACTTGGTTCTTACCTTCAGGAATTGGTAGACTGGAACTTTAAGTGATAAAATGGTCATACGGCTACTTGCCAAAGGGACTTGACGATCACCAGACTTTCATTTCTTCATTCTTTTAGCTCGCTTTGTTCTTTTTTGCAAATTAGTGTCCATGCTTTATTCCTTAATCCATATACCTGGAAATCAAGGGTTTTACATCAGTTATTTGCATATAATAGGATTTTGAGGACACTAAATCATTGTAAATAAGCCCTAAATGAGTCCAAACCTCGAACTCATCAACACCCCAACTTATGTTTTGCTTGTCCTCAAGTAAAAGTCAAGTTCAGCAGTTCAAAAAGGATGCCTCAAATAGTGCTACTCAAGACTCAATCATGAATGCACAAAAAAGGACTCAACTTACTCATGTAAGGATCAATTGTGCACTTAAAGGTTCAACTTGTGACTCACCATTACCAAAAATTCTCAACTTCACAGTATTTTTTTCAAATGCAAGTTGAAGCTCAACAAAGGTACTCAAATGCCCTCACACAAAGAATGATTCCATATTCACACACTATTCTTCAACAACTTAAAGCTTTGGAATCACATACAACTCTCATACTAACAAATATGAACACATGCATGACTTCACCCATAGGTTTGCCCTTATTTTCCAACCAACACTCATTTTCCCTTACTCAAGATCAAAAAGGTCTTTTCGAGGCTTGTAACGAGGCTGAGTGTGAAGGTGTGATCATTTAGGTTTAGTGGCTGCTATCCTCATGAAATGTGGTATGAACAAGTCTTTCTTTCTTTTTCTTCAACGTTTTTACTAATGCTCCAAAGTCATCCCATTATTCACTTCTCATGAAATACCGGACACCCTATTTCATTTGCACATTCACAACTTTTATTTCAAAACTTTTTTGTTCTTTTTATTTTTCATTCTTCTTTTCTTTTTCTTTTTTTTTTGTACGGAGGGATTCCATCTTTCTCAAAACCATGGATCAAGGGGGACTTGTTTGCACTTCTTGATTTACCTTCTCTTTTCACCACACCCTTAACTTAGGCTTTTGGCCTAAGTTGGCTATTCAAACAAACCGCATCTCATGAGGATTAAGGGTGAATGGATAAAGAGATGGTTACAATTGTATCAAGTTTCTTCGAAGAAAAGGCTAAGGCTCAAAGGTTGTTCAAGCAAAGTTCACACACTCACAAGGTTTTCCACAATAGAGGTATGTTGTCAAATTGTTTCACTCTTCAAATTGTTGCCTAAGATCATTTCAAGAGTTGCATCACTTAGTCAACCGGACCAACGGGGCAAATTCTAGGTGTCATCACACATGGTTCTCGGTAAGCTCATAACATAAGGCATTGACACCAAAATCAAACAAGACTCTACGTTTTCGCTAGTGTGCAATGTTCATCACAAGAGCCTCCATTCGATAACTGGCTAGTCACAATGAGATTCAAAAAGTTCATATATTGTCTATGCAACTTCATTTGGCCTCATGGTAGCCGCACGTTCATTTTTTTTCGATTGAGAGCACTAATTAAGTCATCGATATTGATCAAGACCGATACTCAAATTTGCACAAGAACAACCACATTTAAATACTATCAAGAGGTGGCAAATTTTTTCAAAAGGGTCAAAAACCATTTTCATTCAAAACACGGAGCCACAAGCTCAAACATCCACAAAAGCAGTGCCAAAATAAAACTCAAAGCAAAAAACCCAATATATAAAAAAAATAATAATAACAAAAGGTAGGTATGGAAATACCTCACCCCACCATAAACAAAAAGCAATTTGTCCTAAAATATAATCAAAATAGTAAAAGACAATAAAAATGACAGAAAGGGAGGTAAAGAAAATTGTGTCTATACAGTCGCTTCATCTGTCGGGGCATCAATGCCCGGTGTAGCACTAGCAACACTCGAACCACTAGGGGCTGCCATGGACGTTTCTATCAGCGATTTCTGAATCACTGAATGTACAATCGTCTCTTCCAGATCTAGCAAGTCCTATAGATGCTCCCCTCTCTCTTCTCAATCTACTCCTCGTCTCTACCTCCGACTCATCAGCTTCCATATCATCTATCGACATATCTCCGATGGTAAGCGAAGGAATCTCAGAATTGGTCGGGGGATCCACATCATCTGTTGCCTCCAATAATGAAATTAAGTCAGTGGACTTCAAGTAGTCCACATACTTTTTCAGATCTGTATTCTCGGCTTTCAAAGTCGTCACCTAAGAAGGTTCCCCCTGTCGACGCTCACAAGTCGCGACTCTCACAGTCAAATCACTAATAGAAGTCTAGAGGGGGGTCAATGCAGCAATGATAGCACTCCTGATCATCCATAATACCGCAGCCTCTAATCGAGTAGCCCTTACATCCGCCGAATGGGTAAAGTGCCCCATCTTCAAGTTCATAGCTTGATTAATCTTAGCGGGCTGGGAAGTGGCAGAAGTAACATGAGCCTGGGAGGAAGATGTGGGAGAAGGTGTACCTGAAGGGCCGGAGGCCGGAGTAGGCGCATGTGTATGTGTAGGAATCGTCTCTACATAAATCTCTAGGGATGTGTCCAGCAGAGCTGCTCTCCTTCTTTCTGCCTCCTCGCGAGTGTACTCGACCTTTATACGCTGGATATCAGTGGTGGGTGTAGGAGTGACCTTAAAATTTCTCATCTCATCACGAAGAACTTCAGCGCACCTGTACAGCTCAGTAATCAATACCGGAAATGGAAGAGATGTCTTGCTTTGCTTGGCCCTCACAACCATCTTCTGCTCTATTATGAGTCCTATATTAATTCTCCTCCTGGATATGATCGACCCAAGGCATGCCGCCTTAGGATGGGGGAGGATGGTCTCGTTATGGGACGACATAATGGAGCTGATGATAAAACCGAACCAGTACCGCACAACGATATTCAGGTCCTTCTTCTCGATGTTGGATCCTGCCTTAATCTACCTCAGGGTGGTATCAGAAATGAAGGGTGCAAGACATCCTTTTAAGTCATACAGAGACTGAATAATAGGCAAGCCCTCATATGCAAGTGTAGAACCTAGAGTCATGTCGAGTAAAATATTAATGTGATCGCTATTGCACCCTACTTTCTTCCCTCGGACCATGACAGACCTCACCGGTCAAAAGGCACTGGCCTTGTTCTTTCCCTTGGGCACCAACTCACCATATGTTGTGTAGAACTCCCAGAACCATGTAGGAACATAAAAGCCTCGGGGTTTGGTGAACTGCTTGAACTGGTGAAACTGGAGCATGTCCCTCACAGCGGAGTATCTACCCACTAAGCCTTCCGTGGATAGACGCTTCTCCTTAAAAATTGTCATCAGGCCCCCGGCCTTCAATCTGTTCAGTAGCCGGGGAAGAGGAATTTTTACTGGTGGAATTGGGGCCACAGGTGGTGCCGGAGCTGGCAATGTATCTGCTATTGGTGGGGTGGCCTCTGGAGCCCTTGATGAGTATGGGCGAGATTAGCACTGATGTCCACTCGCCTGGACTACAATGATTGGTCATCATTAGACTCGGATAATGCAGTTTAGAAGTCAAAGGACTCTTCCTCGCTGCCGGAGTTGTGCTCCGAAACCTCAACCACGGGGCTCTTTCCCTTGCCCTTGCCTCCCTTTGGAAGCTCTATCCTTCCCTTTTTAGGAGGATTGGCTCCCCATTCATTTATCACTATGTCACGTTCTCTTTTACGGGGCAGCATGTCGAGGTTGGTTCTAGCCATTTCTACAAAAACTTCAAAAAAAGTTCGATTCATTTCAAAAAAGTTGCAGAAAAATAGTTGTAGACAGACTCGCCGAATAGATCGGCTAGTTGCCGAATCACATTGGCGAGCCAGATCGGGCCAGCCAAAAGGTTTGGCTCAAAATTTCCCAGAAAAATTGGCATGTCGCCAATGGGAGGGGCCTTTTGGCAAATCGCCATAGCATTCGGCGAGCACACACAAGCCCACCAAAAGTTACAGTGTATTTTAAGGGTTAGGGGTGCAGAAAGGGTCATCGAAAAAGACATTCGACGAGTCGCCGGGAGCACTCAGGGAACTCAGGCTTCTCGCCAAAAGTTATAGAATCAAAACTTAACAATTTCATGAAATTAAAGACGATCAAGGGGGATTTGGCGAACCACCGAGTGGTTTGCCGAGCTTGACCCAGCTCGCCAAACTACCCAACATGCTTATTTTCTACCCCGACTTCAAAATTCAACCCCGCAGCCTCCAAAAACAAAATCAAACAACACACTAGTTCAATTAGACTAAGACCCATGCTACCCATGTCCCCGAGATACTCAAACTTCTCCCGGTTTTGCCAAATTTGGCCATTTGACGACTTGAGCCCGTAAGAATAACATCAACCACTCCATCATTGGGAAAACCACATCATTTGCTACAAATGCAGGTTATTTAAACTTCACCCAACTAGATCCAATGATCATAAAACACAACGCAACAAGATTCTGCTAAAATTGAAGCACGAAATTTTGGGAAATCAACATTATAGGCAATTTAGGCATGATATTCAAATTAAAACAGGCACAAAAGCACACAATTACGATTCAGAGAGGCCCATCACACATCACTACGATAAAAACAATTGCAAATAAGTAAAATCACTAAATACAAGTTCAGGGATCGGATAACCAACCTTAAATGCCAAATTTATACTTTGAAAAGCTAGGCGGCAAAGAATTCCAACTCCAAACACATAATCAGCGACTAAAAAGTAGTAAAAACATGAAAATATAGGTAAATATAGTGCGGGTGCGATTTTGGGAAGTTAAAAAAAGTGAGGGAATGTGAAAGAGTTTGAAAGTTTCAACCTTGGCCTTTAAAAACCATCCAGTTCTCACCCACTCGACGGCATTAAGTTTTCTAGGTGACACACCGAGTGGGTATTTACCTCGCCGAGTTTTACAGGACCTCCAATTAATGTGGTGGTCCAAAAGGCAGAAAAAGTCGGCGTCGCTGACCTGTTCGGTGATCCGCCGAATTATCCATGGGCTTGCTGAGTTTTACAGACTCCAACCTTGGAATTTCTTGAGCCCAACGGCGGTCCAAGTCGGGATTGACGAACTTTTTACCGAGTCATTGACTAGACATTTGCTCACCAACCTTTATTTTTTCAAACACACTCCATACTTCAACCTGCAATATCAACACACAATTATTTAAAAAGTAGCTCTAAAACTTGGGTTGACTCCCAAGAAGCGCCTTAGTTAACGTCTTGGCATGACGCAAGTCTCTAATTAGGTTTCACTCTTTGGGTTTGCCGCAGTGTCATTAGGGAACCCTTTTCTTTTCTTTGGGTAGAGACAAGACAACACCTGATCCATTTGGGTCTCTAGAAGTTGAATTAACATGGAATGCGAGATTGTAATCTGGCTCAGCATCTGACACATTCTCTTTTATCTCTTTCAACACTCTGTCGTGCTCTTTGACTTTATGGAGAATGAGTGAGAGTATTTCCTCAAACTACCCACCCTCATACTCCTTGGTCTTTCGACACTTGTGAGAGGGGATGTACCTATCTTTCTTTTGGAACATTACTTCCAATTCCATGACTTTCTTGGCCAAGAAATCCAGCTGAGTAAAAAATGTGGCCAATTCATGGTCCTTTTCTGTGTCCTTGTTGGTTTTAATCATGCCATCAAGGAATTGGGCTGCTGTTTCATATGGTAGGCTTATTAGACTACCCGAAGATAGTTGGTCAGCCACTCCTCTATGTGCAGGACCAAGACCTCTGTAGAAACACTTCAGTAGCATCTTATCAGCAATATTACCTTAAATCTTGGTCACAACTCATGGATAGTCTCACCCTCCATTTTCTTGAAAGTTAGTATGTTATCCCTAAGAATCATCAATCTCAAAAGTGGGTGATCCATTTGGTCACCATTGCTACAAGATATGCTCATTTCCTCTATTCAAAACACAAACACACAAACCAAAACTCAAAGTAAGTAGATTCAAGTATGACTAAAAAGAAACGAAATTAACTTCAGCAAAAATTCTCAAACAAACCACTCCCCGGCAGCGACACCATTTTGAATACCATTTCAAGGACACTTCATCCAATTCTAAGTGTCAACGATCGCTAGTCAGTATAAACCCCAACTAAATGAGTTAGGGTCGCTAGTCAAACTTGCATTTGACCATGATTATTATGATGTTTTCTAGCCTTCTCCTATGGTTTTAACTTGGTTTTGGAATGACATGAAAGATCCATTTTAGCATGATTTTATACCTCTATACATTGCTATCATACTTTGTACATTTTTATACTAATGAATACTCTTGTCTACACTGTCTCCCAAATGTATGGCCTGGCGCTCGAGTTTCTCATCCATGTGGCTATAAGTCACTTCAGCTTTACTTAGTAGTGGTGAGCCTTCATGTTCCGAGGACCGAACCTTTTATCGCTTTCAGTCCTTACTTTAATGATATTGTACATGATGCCAGGGTTACGTCCTGGTCACTCTAGATGTAATAGATGGCTTTTGAGACTATGTAGACTTTCTCTTCATTTTATAAATTGTTTATGATATGAATTGTGTTTTAAAAATATCTTAATTTTCTATAATCTTGTTTATGCATTCTAAGTGTCTTGTGTAAGGTCTCTAGGGGTCCTATACACCCTATTACTCCTAGGGTGTACCTTGGATCGTGAAAATAATATGATCAATACGAATAATGATTATTTTGTGGGATTTATACTTAGCACCGAGAGAATATTGAGATTAAATCTCTCCCGTTAGAAAAGGTTGGGTTTATAGTAGCAAACATAGGTGTGTCTTAAATAGACATTAGCTAGTGGATCTAATTTAGCTCAAGTTTATGGTTCATACCTTGGCAAGTAAGGATATCTCTCTTTGGTGTGGGATAGACCCATGTTATAGCTCACATGGTCTATGTTGGTTATATAGTACATTTCCCACAATAATAAAATAAGGTTACTTTCTAAAGTATCTTTCAAGTGTTTTAAAGATATTTAGATTGCATTGACCATGGCTATGACATGTTTTCTAATATTTTATCTTATCATTTAGCTTGGTCATTGCATGTCATGTAAAGTCCTTTTTAGCATGATTTCATAACTCTTATGCAATTCTATTATACTTAATATATTCCATGTACTAATGCATACTTGTGCCAATATTGTTTCACTAATGTAGGGTCTGACAATCCTTGTAACAACCCCTATCTGAAATAGGCCAAATTGAAGATTTCCAGGTTCTGCAGCAGCCAAGCCACACCAGGCACCTACGACCTGTGGAAGGGACCATGGACCTTATGTGTGGTCTATGGTTGGCATGCCTAGTAGTGGTCTGAGGGCCAAGAACCACGGCCTGACCAACAGACTATTGGTCAGCACAGTCCGTTGTTGGGGGCATGTGGTTCGAAGCCCCAAAAACAGATATCTGACCACCATCAACGGCCGTGCAGGACAGTCTGTCATCGTGACCATGGTCCGTCAGTAGGATCCCATGGGTTATATGTGGCAGTTAAGTGTCAGGGTTAGTTGGGTTTGTTTCTAATTAATTTGTTCCTATACTATGTCGTTTTGCCTATATTTAGGACCCCTATGTAAGTCTTTTTACCCCCAAATTCACTCCATTCACTTTATTCTTCCAAGTTCACAAAAGAAGAACTCTCAAATAATTCTCTCTCTAGAACATGAAGAAGAAGAAGAGGAAGGATTCAACTAGGGTTTCAAGCTAAGGTCTCAATTCCTCCATTATAGGCTAGCATTTGGATTAAAGGTATGATAGTTTTCATCCCTGGATTCCTTTCATCCACGGAGTTCCCAAATTCCTTTATTTCAAAAGGTAGAATTCCTCAATTGAGTTAGGGTTTTCTTCAATTACCGTGGGTTCTTTTCATTATTGATTTGAATGATTGAATTATGAACTTCTAAGAATGAATTGATGATTTACCATGATTTTATGATGAGTTCCCCATGAACCCATGTAATCCCCATGTTTTTAAGTTATCAACATATGATGTGGGATTTTGATATTAAGGGGAGAGTTTTATGAAATTAAGCATGTATTGCACGCTTTATTAAACCTATGTTTCTTAAGTATTGAAGATTGGAAGTAGGTTTTGAACCTCAAGAGGTAAATTATGAAATTTTGCATTTTCTTATGAAATCTATGCAAATGTTTTAAGGGTGCTTTGAGAGTACAGTACCAATGATGAAGTTGTTGTTGTGTTATTGAAAGGATATTCTTATAAACACATACTAGCATGATGTGAAAGGTTTTCTCACATAATAAGAATTCTTAGGTTGAATGGCTTTCTCACCTAATTGAATAAAAAAGTAAGAGGTATCCAAATGAAACTAGCTTGGATTGGTTATCCTAGACTACCTTTTCATGGCTTATGAGATAACTCAAGACTTAATAAATATTCCATGGGATTTATGCTTAGAACTGAGTGGATATTGAATTGAGATGAAAGCTCACCCGTTAGTAAAGGATGGGTTTCTAGAAACAATCTCTTGAGATTGAAGCCCTCACGTTAGTAGAGTTGGGGTTTCTAGTACCAATCTTTGTATCCCTTAAACTATGTGCCCCCATAGGATTAATAGCTAGTGGATCCACTTAAGCTAGAAGTTAATGGTCCTTACCTTGGACCATAGGACAACCCTTTTCGGTGTGGGAGACAACGGGGGATCATGTTATAGCTCACAAGGTCTCAATTGTCGGTTAAGGTTAATTCCCACAACAAGACTAATAATGAGCTAAGGTTAATTCAAGAAGTATCTTATATGTATTTAAAGGTAGAAAGAGGATTTAGCTTGCATTGGCCTTGTTTTATGAAGTATGTTTTCTAACCCTCTTATATTATCATTTAACTTGGTCAATTGCATGCCATGAAATGAAATGTCCCTTTCTGCATGTTTTAAATGTTTTATGCATGAATATCATACTTTGTACATGGTTTTGTACTAATGCGTACTCTTGCCTACATTTTTCCCAAATGTAGGGTCCAATAGTCAGGGTCATTAGTTTTGTGGCTAGTGTTGATTTCTAGATTTATGAGCCTTGGTGAGTCCTCATGCTTCGAGGACGAATTTCATTGTTTTAGTTTTTTCATGTATTTTCTCTTTTGGACATGATGTATGGGAGATGCCCAATTTCATTCTATTGTATTAGATGGCTATGATGAGACATCAGTTAGACTTCCGCTTTCTTTATAAAGATCTTTTGGACTTGAAATGTTGTTTTACTCTAATTATTCTATTTCATATGTTATGAGAGCTAACTGGCTTGTATGGAGTCCTTCGGGGGTTCTATACATCATATTACATCAAGGGTGTACCCCTGGGTCGTGACACTCCTACCTCTCATACTCGTTGTTAGTTGATCCTTTTAGGCTTTCAAAGATTGGCGAGTCCTCATGTTCCGAGGACTGAGGCTCTTTTATTTCTTTTTTATATTTTTGTTTCAAACTTTGTATGTGATGTACGGGTTACGTCCCAAACAATTTCCTTTTGAGGTATTAGATGGCTATTGAGACCTATGCTAGACTTCCACTTTTGTCAAACTATTTGGATATATGAAATACTTTCTTTTGAACTCTTTAAATATATTATCTTGTATAATGTATGCTAAGTGACTTTTTTACGGCCTCTTGGGGTCTTATACGCGATGTTACGCTAAGGATACACTTTGGGTCATGATAAAGCTAAGCCGATAGGAAGATTCTTAACTAGACTTGGTACTAGAGGTCTCTTATGACCCTAAGTCAATTTTAATACACTTCCCACTCATAGGAATGAACCTTAAAATATAAGCACAAGTAGGACATCACCCGGTTCAAGCTTGTATACTTACGACGAAAGATTTGTATTCAAGAGTAGAGTTACGAGGTGTTAGAACCATTTTTTATTTTAAAATTTTAGGATTCCTTAAAAATGTCAAATTGATTTTTTAAAGAAACAAAATTCTTTTTAAAAAAAATATCTATGAATTTTTTATTTTTTTAAAATTTCGGTCCAAACATTGCATAAGCCAAAAAATACTAATATAATCAAAATGATCAATTTCTAAACTTGACACACATTAAAAAGTTCACTTAGACATTATTTTTTAGAATTGAAAATCATATTTATATAACTTTGACAACATTTACATATATAATAGTAAGCACTCATTATATTAACCTTCACATAAATTGGGGTGTTTGAATTCCCTCTATCAATGATAGTGCATCCTCTTGAACAAGTTTATGTACCAATTGTCTTTTTAAATGATTGGTATTTAATTTATATTCTTTTTATTTTTTAGTGTTAATTTTTCTTTTTGTAGTTGATTTAATAAATAATTGCAAATGAATTTTTTTTTGGCATAGGTACTCACATGTTATACCCCCCACATGATTTTATTTTTAAAAACCTAGTTCTAGTAGACAATATTTTAGATGCTATAAAGAAAAAAGAGTTAAACATATATATATATATATATATTTATTTATTTATTTAAGGAAGCTTATGTAATTTCGTGGTTATTCATGTATTTTTTTCATAAAATAATAAAAGATACATATGTCGTAAAAACACTTTAGTTTATAGACACTATAATAATTTCTAAAATACTATACAATTTATGTGGTCTTCTTCTTCTTCTTCCTCCTCCTCTTCTTTTGGACAAATCTATGTGGTGAAGTATATGTGCTGGCTAATTGTATATACGTAACTAGTATGTATATGTATCAATAAAGACAGTTTTACCTATGAATACAATTTGTATCAATGAATAAATTATATCACCGAATACAATTGTGTCAATGTTATATTAAGTTCAACATTTGTATTTGTGTAATTGATTCTTACCATTTGTGTTAATGTTGTAATAATTGTATTACCGAATAATATAATTTTTATCTATATACAATTGTATGAATGTTGTATCAAACTTAACATTGGTATTTGTATAATTAGTTGTTATCATTTGTATGAATGATGTATGAGTGTTTTATTAGAGAAAACATGTGTATTTGTATTTTGTATCACTGAAGAGGATCTGTATAGCTGACACTTATCATTTTTATTTATATAATTGGTCGTTAACATTGTTATTTATATAATTAATAGCTATCATATGTATTTGTATTAAGAAGGGGGATTAGAGAAAGGTGAGAGAGCGATAGAGGAGAAAGGGAGAGGAGAGTGGCAAGGAAGAGATGAAAGAGAGAGAGGGGCAAGCAAGCGTGCATAGAGACAGAGGAGAGAGGAGAGAGGAGAGCAAGAGTGCTGAGATATGAACAGAGATGCGCGAGAGTGGAGAGAAAGAGAAGAGAGG
This sequence comes from Solanum gracilifrons, assembly GCA_029582605.1. Classification (NCBI taxonomy): domain Eukaryota; kingdom Viridiplantae; phylum Streptophyta; class Magnoliopsida; order Solanales; family Solanaceae; genus Solanum; species Solanum gracilifrons. Next base: position 17,759 of record JAJOOH010013432.1, read on the forward strand.
AAGAGAGGAGAGAGAAAATAAGAAGAACACCCTAACTATAGCTACATATTGTAATCAGGGACGGACCCACATGCATCCCGGTAACTTTTTTTAAAAACTCATATATAAATGTATAGATAGTTAATAAAATGATTATATATATTCTATTGTGCACCCTTATAACAAATAGTCTCCTGGGTGAATTGGTCGAAGTTGCCCACTCGCAGCGCGGCTGCGTGAGTTTGATTCCCATGGAAGTAACATGTTTTTAACTTTAAAATCATCTTTTTATTTAGAGTTAAGCCTTTTTAAAAATAACTTTTATTAAACTTGTTTTTGCCACCTCATCTAGCCCCATCCCCTTTATTAACTAAAAACAAATAAAAGCAATAGCACAAGTCTAAACAAGATATAAGACTGCTAGAAAATCTATAACTTGCACATTTCTAAATAAAATATCAGAATACTAGAATATCTACAATTTGAATGTATTCTTCACTACATAATTAAAGTCCTACTCCTATTATCCCTACATAAATTGGTAAGTTCTTCACGCATTTTTTTGTAAGAATTTGTTGTTGTTTCTTGTGATTTTAGATGGATAGACTATGTAAAGAGAAATACATGTGATTTTTTCACGAAAACTAGTTTCAAGACTTGGAATCATAGTTTCGAACAATTTAGTTTACATGTTGGTGAAAATAGCGTCAACAATAGGTGTTTCAACAAGATGCTAGATTTTGAGAATCAATCTCAATCCATTCAAGTTGCTTTTCACAAGAAATCTAAGAAAGCAAGAAGTGAGCATCAAATTCGTTTAGAGGCTTCTACTAATTTGGCAAGTTTCCTCTTGGAATTTGGATTGTCTTTCCGAGGTCATGATGAAAGTGAGTCTTCAAAAAATAAAGGTTCGTTTTTAGATTTTTTGGATTTTCTTGGAAAAATGCTTCCGGATATGAATAATGTTATTTTAAGACATGCTCCAAAAAATACTATGATGATTGATGAGTCCACGATTTGGACTCATTTAGGGCTTTATTTTGATAGATTTAGTGTCCTCAAATGCATATTTTGTCTCAATAACTAATGAAAATCCTTGATTTTCAGGTATTTGGAGTTAGAGACAAAGCATGGACACTATTGGGCATAAATGAACAAAGCAAGCTAAAGGAATGAAGAAATGGAAACCTGATGATTGATGATGTCAATCGGCGTATCGCCAAATCGCCAATGTCATTTGGCGAGTCGCCAAATCGCCAAGGTACCGCCTAAAGTTACAGAATACTGTAGCTAAAATGGGGGCTAATTTGGTGAGTAGCAACTATATTCAATGTATCACCGATCTAGTCGGCGAAGGACAACCAGGTTACCAAAAGTACTAAAGAAGATTCAAGCAAGTGCTGTGGGCAAGATGGAAGGATAAAGGGTGAATCGCGGAGTCATTTGTCGATCCCGACCTGGATCGCCTAAAGTCACAGTAGATAGACCAAGAAAAAAAAATGAAGGCGAGATGAAGAACAATCAGAGATTCGCCGATCTGTCAGCGACACCTGACTTACTTCGTCGAGTAGTCGTAAGCAGTGACACTTCAATCTTGTTTAAATTAGTTTTGGCTAGAGAGATAGATTCATTCAGAAAAAGAGGAAGGAATTACTTAGAGAAAAAACACTACCAAGGGGTTGATGGAGTGATTCTTACCATGATTTTGAGGGAAATTTTGAAAGAGAGGAGATTATGAATTGATTTTCATCTTTAATTCTCATTTTGTACCCAACTATGGGAGTGATAATTAATTTTGATTCTTTCAGTGTTGTGCACTTGCTCCAGAGAGAGGTGTGGAACCAAGATGACAATCTTAGCATCCTTAGTAGTGGGTTTCCTTGGTTTCAGCTCGAGAGAGTGAAACAAGTAATCCATCCTTCGTATTCATCTCTAAATAGTGAATTTGAGTGGGGTAAAGAGCTGGGCTTCTTTTGATTGGTGTTGAAGTTCGAGAGAATTCAACATAGAAAAGGTAATTGTTCGAGAGAGTTACTTTATATATAGTTCGTCCTACCCACAACAGATTATCCCATTATGAGAAATAACATTTATCTACTTCATTGAGATTCAATAATTGGCTTGATTATTTGATTGTTTGTGTTCAAGTAAAAATTTGGGATTGATAGGTAAAACTTAAAATTTGAGAGTTGAACATTAATTGTGCAATAATTGGTTGTTTGAAGAGGTTTTCATTGTACTTTGATTATTGAATTTGAAGAAAGTACTAGTCCCTATCGAATCGACCCCAACTCACGTAGTTTGGTTATTATACTGAGGAACGATCGTTGACATTTAGTAGTGGATCAAATGCCTTAATACATTAATCAAAATGGCGTTGCTGCCGTGGAGTAGCGGTATTTATAATTCTTTGATTGAAGATCTAACACTCTCAAATTCATTAGCTGTGGTTAATTGGTTTTGGCTGCTTTGAGTAAGTGTTGGTTGGACTACATAGAATTGAACATAAGTGAGGAAGAGATGAATGACAGCCAAGAAGGTCATCGAGATGGTATAGATGACATCAATAGTGTCTAGAACCTAGCTCAATCGGGTGGAATGGGTGTAATTTACATCCCACAAATAGATGAAAATGCGATGTTAGAAGTCACTAGCACAACTCTTCATCTTTTCCAAATGAGAGGACTAAATGGAGGGCTAGATAACGAAGACCCTCATGAGCATATGAGAAACTTTACAGAGGTTTGCACCCCTTTTTCATTCAAAAATGTGCCTCAATAGTCAATTCGGTTGTGGTTATTTCCATTGTCCTTAACGGGAAAACTATTAAGTGGTTAGCTGAGTTAACAAACAATTCCATCCCATCATGGGAGGAGCTGGTTGTAGCATTTAACACAAGATTCTTTCCTCCATCAAGGATGATGAAACTTAGAGATGAAATTCAAAGTTTCAAGCGACGGGAAGGGGAACCCATCCATGAAACGTGGGTGAGATTCAAAAAACTCCTACTTAAATGCCTAACTCATGGGCAACCAAACGATTTGTTACTTCAATATTTCTACCGGAGTCTCGACTCGGTTAATAAAGGAGTGGCGGATTAATTGGTACGAGGAGGAATAATGTTACAATCATTTGAGGTGGCTTCGTTTCTTATGGATGACATGACTAGAATAAATCAAGCGTGGTACACCAAAGAGGATCAAGTTATTCCATTTCAATTTATATTAACGCAAGAGCAACTTGATAAAGAGAAAGAGAGGGATGAAAACATCAAGAAGATGTTGACCCAAATGGAAGTTCTACAAGAGCACATGAAGGAGACACATGGAGTGTTTAAAGTTGAGGGGGGTTCTTCTTCCGGTTAATCAAAGCCAGGGGAGAATCAAGGTTGGAACTCCAAGAGATATAAGGAGGGTTTCCACCAATGCTCTCTACAGCGATGCAGAAATCAAGGTTGGAACTATCATAGGGGAGAAGAACAAAGGAGATACTATCAAGATTGGGCCGAGCAAAATGATTATTGGAGGAGGGAAAAAGATAACGTGGAAAACCATACTCACTCAAGTGAAAGCCCAAAATCAAAAGATAATGTGAGTAGTCCCCGGGTGAATGACTTTTTGTCAAGCATAATTGACAAAGATGAAGGTTCGGATGATTTTTTGAAAGGGATGAAAGATGACTTTTCATCATTGAACAGTAAAGTGAATTCTCATGCCAACGCGCCATTAAGACACTTGAAGGCTAACTGAGTTTATTATCAGCTCAGTTCAAACCAAAGATAACAATAGAAGATGACGATCGAGGGCTGGTTGTAGTTACTCGAAGCGGAAAGGTAGCAATAGGTAATGTGATGGAAAATGAAGATGCTCAAAAGCATGAAGAAGGTGAAGGCATGGAGGAACAAGAGTTGATTATTCATCAAAACCTTGCCAAAGAACCACAAAAGGAAGTGGAACAACACGTTCAAATTCCAAAAGTCATGCAACCTTTACCCATAGGTCAATATCAAACGTGACTGGAGTCTTTGAATTTGAAGAAACCGTTCAAAGTGGAACAACACGTTCAACGGTTCTTCTGTAGAAACCGTCGCTACTAAAGATTTATTTTGTGGCGACTTTGTTGCCACTAAAAGGGTTTTTTGCAACAACCTTTTTGGTTGCCACTAATTCTCTTTCTTTCATATTCATTTTAATTTAGTTTGTACATTAAAATTTTTATTAATAGTTTTTATTATGTAATTTATAAAATAATTATTGATGTTATTGTGATAAATAAACATTTGAACTAAATTAATTATATAAAGCATGTGTTTTAAATATATACATACTTGAGTAATTTCCTATGTGTAATAACATTTATTCTATAAACTATACAAATAACTAGTTTAACAACATATTTTATTGTTATGTTGTTGAAATATACAAATAAATATTAATGATGATAGCAATGATATTCCCCTCCATTTTCATATTATTTATTTATTTTTGACTTTACACGACTCCTGAGAAAAAATAAATAAGAATGATAATTTTTACTAATTTACTATTTAATTCTTTTTTATGTGTCTTATCCATCAAAAATAAGTTTAACAACGGAAGAACTTTACAATATTTATACCTTCAAATAGAGTTTATTTTATAGGCAAAATAGAAAAAAGTTATTTTAAATTTTATTAATTGACACCCAATTTTGACCTCCCTTTACCTTTACTATTTTACTAAACTGCTATTTTACCTTCAACTATTTTACAATTTACATGATCACAAACTATTTATCATTTTAATATTAATTTCTCATAATTTGTAAGTTCATTTTACTTTATTTTAAATAGCTCAAAAATAAAAAAAATAAAAATCTCATCTTAAAGTGTCATTTACGAGTTTACGACTCTAGTGTACATTCTAGAACCTCGCTAAGAACTCCCGCCCTAAAATATGACTACGGACAACATTTTCCAGTTCTTCCTTAGGATTGGCTCAAAACCATAATCCAAGCTATACAAGTCTCCAATTTCACTATATTGAATCACTACCACATCTTCTGCATATGAATGTTAATTAAAAGATCTAGGATTTTTCGCATGAACAATCCTTTAGATCTCATAATTTTTTGTTTTTATATGCTTAAGATTTCTTATCTATGCGACCTTAATTTGTGTTTGTAATCGTTTTCTACTTTACTTGAATTTGGGGATTAGTGGATTTTGATTAAAAAATTCAATATATTTTTGGGTTAGCGCTTTGATTTGAAGGTATACGAGCTAATTTATGGGCGTTGAAGCGCATATTGAAGGAGCTTAAGGATCTGTTGAAGGATCATCTAGTTGAAACCAAATACGGAAATGTAAGAAGTCTCCCACATCATGCGACACTGGTATGTGGGCTCGACATCCTATTTTCCCTCCCACTTCTCATTATTTATGGGTCCTGAGCTTATATGCTAGTTTTTTTTTGCTTAAGATCAATAATTAGGTCCCTGAGATCGAACTTCTGATGTTTTTGCGGCTTTGCGAGGTTCTATTTTTTGCGGCTTTGCGAGGCTCTTGCTGCTAAGTTTAGAACTTATAGCAGAACTTGTCTTATTTGCTAATTATTTGTTTATGTATTAATAGGAATTGAATGATTTAAATGTTTGTTTCTATAACATTACCACCGTGTTCATATTCTCTAGCCGCTGAATCTCTTTTTTTAGGTAAAAAAAGGAAAACCCTAATTTTTGAATTACTAATTTTGTTGCTTGCTAAGCTCTGATTTTTTATTTTTCAAAAAAAAGGGGAATCCTTTCGATCTTCTGAATTTGTCCTGATTTTCTAAAAATAAAGTATGGTACGTAGTCTTATTTTTCACTATAAATACGTCACCCCTTATCATATAAGGAACTCACTTCGAAGTTTGATAATTTTTCATACTCATTGCTTAAGAAATGCTACTAGCCAAGATCCCTTATTGTAAAACTGCTTCTAATCTACTGGTTAGTGCTCGACTGAAGTAATTTAAATTTAAATGTGATAGTTCTTGTTGGGATAGCTCGAACTCCTTAAATATTTGGTAGAAAGGATTCAAGTATGTTTCTAGACCTTATGTGTACCTAACTTTGGTTTAATGGGTGTGATATGAGAGAACTGATCTCTATTAGGCTGATATGGATACTAATATTCTTTAGGGTCTATGGGAAATAGTCTCTCTACCTTTGAGGTTGGAGTAAGGTTTGTGTATACTTACTTTATCCGTTGCCGAGCTCTATTCTGCTTGAATTCCTTAAAAGACGAATTCAGATTGAATTACTTGTTGAGCTTCAATACTTTCCTCTTTTAGAATTTTCTGCTTTGCTGGATGATGGATGTGCAACATAACTGTTAGAAGATTGATACTTCTTAGTCTGCACTTATGTGAGGTAAAATTTTATAAATAAAAGGGTAGTGATCGAAGCTCGGCAATGGTGTTACCGATTTAATACGGTGTAGGACTTTCCAGTTTCTGTTAATTATCCCATGTTATGTATCATTTTTCCTCCTTATTGTTTTTTCACAAGTACAATATGAACTATGCCTTAATCCCAAACTAGTTAGGTCAATGTATGAAGTTTCAATTTCCAGTCCGTTGTGTGCCTATAGCTGCACTCCATTTTCTAAATACGTTTTCCACAAGAACACTAGAATTAGATACCAGGTTAACTGTTAATACAAAATTCATCAAAGGTTTAGGATCAAGTTAGTACAAGTCCAAGTTAACTATGTCAACTTTAGAAATTTGTAAGATCTGTCTAAATTATAAAATAAAGGTCAAAGGGTCAAATGCTTGGTAATTTAGATGACCTGGATGTGCCACTATTGAATGATAATACTACTAAATAGGAAATTTGTTTTGCTAAAAGAAAAATTACTTCTTAAAAGGAACATGGTTATGGGTTTATTTATTGCATTTAAGTA